>JAMQGT020012528.1:0-85247 GCA_024447675.2 Pterophyllum scalare | reverse complement strand
ACTGTATATATATATATATATATATATATAAATGGTTGTATTGAAGAGATTAATGAGATTCATGAGACTCACTCTTGAGTTAAAGATTCTTTGTGTTGCTTTGTGAGAGGCTCTGATGGGAGCAAAGAAGGTCCTCACTGTTTGTCCAGGCAGGTTTGTGTTAAACTGTAGCAAGAGGTAAGAGATAGATAATAAGTAACAAGCGGATAATGATGTGATGAAACCTTAAAAACTGTGACCTGACTAGGCTGGGATAACTTCCAGGTCTGAGCGGCTTCAGATGGGGACGGTTAAAATTATTAATAAAATTTGAATTTTGGACACATTTTCTCACGTTTCTGTCCTGAGGTCCCATCGGTGTTGGAGCCGGCAGGATGGCTGAGGACTGGTGCATGACAGGAGTGAAGGCATGCTGGGGGATGTTCTGATGCATGTGTCGAAATTAAAGAACCAGGCTGTGCATGCAGGAAGTGGACTGATGAGATAGACACAAGTAAGCTTTTAGTTCCTGAGCGGGTAGGATGGTACACTGGAAGAGCAGACTATTTTAAAGTCTGGCACTATGGGGCAGAGTTTGGGCAAAATCAAGACAGTGAAGTGTAACGTTAGTCGGTTACACAAGTTAGTTAACCGCAACATAAGCCTTGTTTCTTGCCCTATAGCTGTTTGCATTTTAGCAAATTGGCTTAATTTAAAGAATTAGAAAATCCCATTTAAAGTGTATCACTGTATATCACAGGGAAACTGCAGAAAACTTAAAACAGAGTGATTTTTCTTGAGAAGGGTTGCATACTCCAGAGCTGCCTGATCCCAGTGCATTGTGGTTTTTGTTTAGAGATGCCAGCCAGTAAGAATATCATCTGAAAACAAACTGTGCAGTATAGAATAAACCTTTTAAGTAATTTGCTTTGCAAATCACATGCAAATGTATCTTGTTAGGTTGCATTACAGGTGATAATCCAATTGAGGCATTCTGTGTGCCAATCCATTTAATTAATTTAGAATCCATCCGTTTCAAGGACACATGATTAGTAATGCTGTTAGTGAATGGGGAGCAAAGTGATTTGTGTTGAATATAATATTAAGAGAAGGAAGAGGCTTAAATATTCCTCTCTAGCGATTTATTGTAAATGTGACATGCAATAGAAAAAGAAGCAGAAGATAAACTTGTTTTATAAAACGGTGCTCACCTATTTAATACCTATTAGATGATCGATAATTAATCAGCAAACAGTATTAAAATAGTATCTGACAGCTGGACTCTGATTGTGCTTCAGTATGCAGTGGTGTTTGTGGTTTTTGAGTACAAGCATTTAAAAGCTATTTGAGAAAAGCTGAGTGTACTCCTCTCTGACGGTCCAGATTTTCCATCAACCTCTCTTCACTGCAGCAATCCAATGGCCCGATCCCTCCCTTCTCATAAAGACAAGATTAGCGAGGTTACACATCCTATGTTCTCTAAATTTCGTGCATGTCAGCGTGCCACAGAAATCCTTTAATCCCGTAAAGGAGCTGTTTGTTAGGCGAACAACAAACCGAGTGAATAAGGCATCGGAAACATATTGCTCTGTGTCATCGGAGGCCACGAACTGGCACTCCGACAATGACGCGCTGCTCCTTCTTTTCATTCCCAGAAAAAAAAAAGTTAACTGGTTTGAATCCTTTAACGTGTAATTAGTAAAACACAAATGGGCAAAACGAAAAAAAAAGATGAGTGTTGCAGCCCAGAACCGTCTGAGCAGTTTAGAAGCAAAATTCTGCATAAATGTTTGACTCACTGGTTCCCAAATGTTAATTTAAACTGGTTTTATATGATCAGAAGCTGAATATCTAAGAAATATTTCACTGTTTTTAATTTTCTGCCCAAACAATGAATCAAAAAAAAAAGCAGTGTTAAATTAACTCATCTGAAGTCTGAAAGCAACTGTAGCACAATTGATTAATCACCTGAACAATCATCACGTGATTAACGCAGCAAGCAGATGTCTTTCTATGCTTGAAAAATAAATTTACACAGTGTATGAAATGTCTCCCTGTTATGGCAGGGGCCCCTCTCACATTTTAATATCTGGCATGTTCCTTCCATAGTCCTGTGTTTTTATAAATAAATGAGTCCTTACCTGTGAGCGGCAACTCCTTCGACCGCCGGGATATTTAAAAGTTAAGATCCAGTGAATAACATCCGGTCTGATTATCAGCCAGCAGATTCCTTACATTTAAATTTGAGCTAAATGAAAAAGGAAAATCCAGATCAGTTCAGCCAAGCATTCGGGAACATGAGCCGTGTTTGTTGTCCCTCTGCAGGTCCTAACTTCTGGTCAGCAGGGACCACCTGTCGCTGTGAACCCGTGTCAGCTGTCTGCTGCCCCTGGTCAATTAGTCAGTGTTACTTACCAACACCGGGAAAGACCATTAACTACTCCTAATGGCTTACGCTAATCCCATCAGCCATCCAAAGCTTTGTGATTGAGTTTAGAGAAAGACAGCTTGCGCGGCAGCAGAAGAGATTTCACAGAGAGACGATACGAATCTGACACGCAAAGAAATGCGGCGCATCCCGCAGTTTTTATTGTTACAAGCAGCTCGTCCACCACCATGCAGTGGAGAGCAACACGTCAACATTTATGAGGTGAATACCAGTTAAACACCACAGGTTTTTATTGGTGAGCAAAAATAACATTTCTTCTGCTGCACAAATGCGAACGTTGCAGCGCTAAGAAGCTTATATTTGATCTAAGATGTGACAGATCATTTTCAGTTCATCTGGGGTGCTCTGGACATTCGTCTGTGCGTCCACATTTGTCATTTTACGGACACTTTTCCGTTTTCTCAGCATGACCTTCATGCACGCTGCACACAGACTCACCAAATTCTCACTCAAACCGTTCAGCAAAGTCTTTAACACGAGATTCTCCATGCTGGTAACTTTTGCAAGCACAACATGATAAAGAAGTTCATGAACTACTACATGATGGGAGAGTTTGAAATATTGCTTTTCTGCACATGCATCCTGTTAGACGGTGGCGATCACGATGTTATTGGTCGTAATTATGGAGGGAGTGGTCCACTTGGTTGACTCCCACGTCAGGAAGGCGTGGTTTGGTTCCTATCACGTTACACTAGTACCAGCAATCTAGTCAATGCGATGACATGCTGATATTTTCATGCTTTTTACAGCTACCATGTAGTCATTATACCCCTGAACCCAAACACTTTCATTAAATACACCCACACCTACTAAAAGTGATTTTCCCTTTATATTTTAACACCTAACCAAATCGTTCATTATTCACTGATAATTATCAGTATAATATGTCTCAAACAGAGCGGAGACGATGACAGTTTTTCAGGTGATTTAAAGCACCCCTGAGGTCACAGAATCAAAGTCGTTATTGATATGATTTGTGCTGATTTTAAGGCTTTTCGAGAGGCACTCCACTAAATAATACATACATATAAGGAATTATGAACCATACCTGTATTATATAATTTATTTTGTTTTTCCATGACTCTTTTGATATAAGATTATTACTGTGCTGTAGTTCCATGGTACATATTATTTTACCAGTTTCTAATGTAAAAAGTAATCAACATCCTTTAAATTTAATCCAAACAGTAAATGATATGATTATGCATTTATTAATTGCTTTGGTCACTTTTTACCTGACACCCTCTTAGATTTGATTTACACTTCAGAATTGGGACAGAGTGGATATTTTGTTCAGCACAGTAAACTTAATGTGTGGTCACACCATGTGTGTGTGTGGGAGAGCACTTATTAACACAGTATGAAATCATCCAGCAAGTTTTCAGTCACTTGCCCTACTTTGACAAACAGGAAGTTTGTGTTTCAGCCAGAGAGCAGCATGTGGTCCCATGAGGTCACTGTGAGGCTCAACATGGAAGCGCTGACAGCACTAATGCAACATCATCCGCGCAAGAAAATCTGCTGGCTGGCTCCAGACGCGTCTGCTCTCAGTATAGCTCCAGTGTTTGGGTTTCCACATGAAATACTCAAATAGATTCTTTGAAAAATATCATCTGGCACCGGCTCAGTGTCCCAAATGGCCCCAGACAATTTGGGCTACCCTTCAATTGGATCCCATTAAGCAGAACATAAGATGGTGATTGGATGAGGCTTTGGGATGACATGTTCTCCTCGATTAGCTAATTCCATTCTCACTAACTATCCAGATCCTGTTAGTGTGGGCAGGGTTAAAGGTGCTCCTGCACTGGACGTTATTCACTCAGCGAGCGATCTATTGCCCTTTTTGACCTTAAGCGCCAAGACTAATTAGACAACTCAAAGCAGCTTCTTCAAAATGGATCTACAAAGACTACTTTAGTGTATTCATAGATATCAAAGGTGCCGCATGACCAACCAAAGCAGGTTTTTAATACTTGTTTGATTAAAACAGATTTAGAGATGTCTGTATTTCTTGGAGAACTTGATATATATATATATATATATATATATATATATATATATATATATATATATATATAAAATCAGTATGTTGAGATTCCACAAAATTGCTGTCACAGCTCCGCCCACTTTCAGCCTAAGCACTAATCAGGTGGTTGATTAAACACACCTGTGTTGGTGTGTAGAGCCTTTGAAATGGGAGGTAAATGATGATTTAAATCTAAATCACCAAACAAGCTCAACCACCAGCAGTTCAAAAGGTCAGACGTCAGTTTTAGCAAAAAAAAAAAAAATCAGGACATAATAAAAATATTCTAGTCCTTAGTAGGTAATTGGGTAAATATAACCTGAGATTAAAAAAAAATAAAAAGCATGCCATATTATCCCAAGTCATTATTTATTGAACAAAAACTAAAAAGTTGTAAGCAGACCATTACTGCTTCCACGGGAGTAAAGAGGGGAAAGTAGCAGCCAGGTGCTGCCTGTGAAACGCACTTTATGAACTGATCGTCAGCAGGTGTGGCCGCCTTTGTGAAAGCAGAGGATTTGTCAGTTTCTGGTCTGGCGCATTCAGGTGTGTGTTACCAGAATGCTGCAGGTGTCCCGGGATGCTCACAGCAGTGCGAAACCGTGCTGTGTACGAAGAACCTGTATGACGTTTGGGTCGAATGCACAGCGCCATATCTGGTGAAAATCAAACACGGCTTATCAGCACAAACACCTCAGACCGACTGTCAGCACGGTGGTGGAGGGGTGATAAGTTGGTCATGAACTCAGTATAAGGAGGTATTCTAGAGTCGAAAGTGAGGCCACCTGTTTGGCGGCTGATGCCTGGCTGAAACGGGGTCATGCAACAGGAAAATAGCTGGAAAGATTCAAGGTGTTGCAACGGCCCAGTCAAAGTGCAAACTTCAACCTGACTGAAATGCTGTGGTGGGACTTTACGAGAGCTGTGCATAAACGAATGCCCACGAAACTCAATGAACTCCATCAACGCTGTAAAGAAGCGTGGGCGATTCCGACTCTTGGGTCCTGGGCCAGTCTTTGGACGGGTCGGCTACCTGCTGCCTCTGGTTCTCTGGTGATCTTGCCCTTTGGCCGTGGGGGCTCTGGCTGGGCTCCCTCTCCCTTCTGCTGCGGTGGGCATGCGCATGTTATCGGGATGGCCCCGGTTCTTCAGAGCTCCTGGGGTTCGGCGGACGGCCCGGGGCTTTTGGCGAGCGTCGTTGCAGCTTCTCACCCTCATTACCAAGTACGTTTCATGACAAACGCACAATACACAGACCCTTACTTACAGTCGCTCACACACACACACACACACACACACAAACGAAGAATGTGTGCTTGTTTGTTTTTCATTTTTATCTTTCAGGTTCTGTTTGTTCTCCTGTTGTTGTTGTTGTTAGCAGCCAGTTATGTGTGCTCTGTTTTTTCTTACACCCCCCCCCCCCTGTCCTTCTGTCGGGTCTTTCCTGCATGTCAGCTCCGGTATAGGTGAACTGTATCATACCAATATCAGCAATAAAATTAAGAGAATATAAAAACAAGAGGATCCTCTTGGTAAAGCGTCTCCCTCAACACAGCATGCGGACTATAATTGTGCTTTCTTAAACTGCCGGATAGGACAAGTGAAAAAGAGAGGAAGTCAAGTTTTTTGTGTGTGACTGAAGTTTGGGTGGGCAGCAGAAGATTTTCACGTGTCCCACTTCAGTGTTTAAAACAATTACATAATGTCTCCACCAGAGAGCGCCAAGAGTCATATCTTTCAGCTTAGGCCCTTTGTCAAATTTTAAGAGTTCTTATAAGACATTTTTAATACTGGCTTTCTGTCTATCCATACATCCATCCTGTGGCGTTATCTGTTGTTAGTCTTAAAAACCCTTTAGCAGTCTATTCACTGCACTTTTGTTCCTTCTATAAGCAAAGGCCTCAGTGCTCTCATCATCATGCTGTTTTTGCAGAATGATCAGACAAACATGAAGCAAGTGCAGAGAGCAGAAAAGCTCTGAGCTGGAGGCCAAAACAGGAACTTCTAAATTCTTACTGAACCAGTTGTGGTTAACCAATTTAACCCTTTTGGCGCCACTGTTTAAGTACCCGAGTCCTTTCTATTTAAACTTTAAGTTTCTTTTTTCAGCATTAAACACGATCCAAATTGTCTGGTCATTACTTGCATACTGTAATCTGAGGATTAATTCTATTTTTAGGATGTCGGTGTGTCTCATCATTGTGTTAAACTGTCTCTCCCCCCCCCTATCTGGATAGTTCAGATTTAAATACTCTAACAGTGTCACTGAGCTTAGAACAGTAAGATCACTGGACTCTGCAGGTCTGTGCACAGTCTGTGACTCTTTTGAATCTTAACTTCCTGAGACCTTGCATATACGGGGACATTGCATCTGGCCTTTCTGCACCTTATACTTGATTCTACTTCCAATGCATCCCAAACACGAGCTCGGGTTTCAGTGATCAGCTTCTATGTTTAAGTGCCTCCTTGACATCTTAGTGGTCATTCTTGTACATGATTTTATCATTTGCACCTTTTTTTTGCTTGTGTAAAGCACTTTGAAGCCCAAAATCAATTATTCCTATAATTTATGCTTACAGTCCTGTGAAACGTTTTCACAGTACATCCCATGATTCAGTAGAACCAACATTGGCAGCAACAATTTGAAGTAATTGTTCTGTATGCCGATCAGTCTCTCTCATTGTGGAGGAATGTTGACCCGCTCTTCTTTACATTGCTTCAGTTCATTTCAGTCAGGTTGAGGTCTGGACTTTGGGTCACTGCAGCATCTAGAGTCTGTCCTTTTTCAGTTCTGTGTTAGATTTGCTGCTGTGCTTGTGATCGTTGTCCTGTTACACGAGCCAGTTTCAGCCAAGCTGAAACAGATGGCCTCACATTTGAGAATACTTTGGTATACAGGGGTGTTCGTGGTTGACCCAGTGACTGCAAGGTGTCCAGGTCCTGTGGCTGCAAACCCAGCCCAAATCATCACCCTTCCACTACCGTGCTGACAGTTGGTATGTTTGTGCTGGTATACTGTTTGGTTTTCACCAAATGTGGCTTTGTACATTATAGCAAAACTCCTCCACCTTGGTCTCATCTGTCCGAAGGACATTGTTCAAAACATCGTTTGTTCAGATGCAGCTTTTCAAGCCTAAGCTGTGCTACCATGTTCTTGTTAGAGAGAAGAGGCTTTCTGCTGGCAACCCAAACATGCGAACTGAGGCCTGTAGAGTCTAAAGTGCAGTTCTTGGGGTTTTTTTTTTTTGCATTTTCTCTGAGATTGCGGAGTCTGACCTTGGGGTGAATTTGCTTAATGTCTATTCCTGGGAAAATGGCAGCCATCTTGAATGTTTTCTACTTGTGAATAATCTCTCACTGTATAATGACCGACTTCAGATTGTTTGGAAATTGCCTTATAACACTTCCCAGATTGATGGGCAGCAACAGTTCCTAAAACATAAAACCTTAGAACTGAATCAGAATGTATTTTTTCTTTTTGGCTTTATTGACAGATGTACAGTGAAGAGAGACAGGAGGGCGGGGGAGGAGTTGGAGAGGACACACAGCAAATGGCGGCATGGCCGGGACTCGATCCAGTGCCGGCTGCATTGCCGAGTGGCATTTGTGGTCACCTGCTCACGCCCTGAGTCACCCTGGCGCCCAATCAGGATGTACTTTTCACACAACTCAGCTGTCATAAAGTCAAGAGGAACGAAGGCAGTAAGGTAGACACTTTATTCCTAAAACAGAAGCTGCACCATCAGTAGCGGCACACAATTACTATGTACACATATACACACAGTTACCTAAATCTGTTATATAAAATATATAATCTGACAATGTACCTTTAATTCCTCTTCAGAGCTCACTGAGTTACTGTGCAAGAGACTCTGGAGCCAAAGTAGACAGAGAGGTAAGTCTCATCCACTCATTGGGTGGGACACAAATGCCCAGGCCAGCTTTTACTTCATTTTTACAGCATGGCAATAGAAAGGTCTGTACCCTTTGAAAAAATAATATTCTAAAAGCAATCTACAGCAAATTCACTTGAACAGGTTTTTTGTTGTATTTGAGAAAAATTACAGTTTTTAAACCAATTCCTGTACAGTGAGATGTACACACCCTCTAGGATTTGGAATATATAAAAGATATTAAGCATTAAAAATTCCACATTTAAAAACTTACAATAAATAATATATGCAGGCATTTCATTAAGATAAAATTTCATAGATCGCAATCTACAGTCATTAAAGACTTTTTTTCTCCTTTATGAAATGTCCCTTGATCATCCAAAGTGATAAAATGGATTCTTGGCATCTGATTGATTGGAAACTTCCAGTTAGAGTTCTGAGAGATACACCAGGAGGAGGAGGAAGAGGAGGGTGCTTCGTCCACATTTACCCTGATGGAGTGTGAGGTCCTTTCGAGTGTCGGGGAGTCTTTGTAGCAGGAAATCCATAACATTTCTGAGCGATCCCTCCAATCAAATCTCAGCAGTTTGATCCCATTAGAGTTCAGAGCATGTTCATGATAAAGTTGTACATCTGGGTGAGCACCACAAAGTGAACGGGCAGACAGGAGCGCCGGTCCTGGGTGGCAGGGTCACACGTCAGCCAGGAGAGGGCGTTATATTGCTCTAGAACAAATCTGATGTGTAGGAGGAGGAGGACACAGCATTATTAAACTTCTGGGAGAAGCAAATGTCTAAATATTTTAAAATGGTTTGGTTATGGTTCAAACCTGAGCACATCAGAGGTGTGGCTAGAGTCCAGGGGGTGAGAGTGTTTACTGTGCAGAAGCTCATCTGTCTGGACAGAAGACACGTGCAGGTGAAGAGAGGCCTGGGAAAAGAGAGACCCAGATATGAATTAAATCTGTCTTCAGTCATTTATCCGAGTGCCAAGTTCTTTTCAGAGAGGGGAAAGATCTGCATGTAGACCTGTAACAACCGATTATTATCAACAGAACGTAAAGGAGTCACAAACAACACTGACCGCAAGCAATAGCACTGATGGGCCAAATATTAGCCTTTGTTTGGGCTCTTTACTCAGAGGCAATTTTAATATGTAATTGTGTTGAACAGTGTTGACATTTTGTATTTTTGAAGACCAATAGTAATTTTAAAAAAAACAAAACAGTTGTAACCATTCTTGAGTGTTAGTGTTACCTTGAGAAAGAGTGGGCACTGGTTCTTGGCTTGAGGGCAGGCTGACCAGAACCAGTCAGGCAGCGGTCCGGCCTTTGCTGTAGAGACAAAGTAACCCAAAGCCATCGGCTGCTGCAAGATGTTAAGCGCCTCCTCATGAGACTCCATCCGATCTGTACTCTGGCCCTGCGAAATGATGTCAGTAAAGTCAATGATCATAGCATCACTGTACCTGACAGAGTATGTTATCACAACCAAAACAGTCACCACAACCAAGCCACTGTAACGCTAAGGACAAGAAGCTTCTTTGTGCTTTACTGAGGGGCACTCAATTTTTTTTCTTCAACTCAGCATTTTTGCAAGGGTGTTTTTCTTCATTTAAAAAGCTTTTTTTTTTATGTCAAATTGAGGCAGAAAAGAGGAAGCTGTTAAATACTGAGTCATCTATCACAGCCTATTAATCTTTGTATCTGACATTTTATGCTGATTATTTAAAAAAAAAAAAAAGCATGACAGACCTTGCTTCCATCTCCCCCCTGGTGATAGTGGGAGCTTGGGGAGTGAACAGGGGAGGTTGTGGGGGAGTTGGGCAGAATGTTGATGAAGTCTGGATCCACTATGTCTTGATCAAACAAGTCTAAGATGCACATTCCATCTGATCCATCTGTGGAGGGGGACGGGGGTGTTATTCTGGCTTACCAACTCTAAATGTGAGCAGGAATACATTGTAGTGGCTCTATGATGAAAAACATACCAGGATTTATTGGGTTAAATGTATCGATGTCAATGGGCTCTGAAGTATTAGTGTTGACCTGCACCATGGCTGAGGTGGGGAATACCAGTATATGTGTGCAGGATGTGTCCTGAGGGGTGCTCAGCTGCGATGTTTGCATGTTTAGTGTGGTGCTTCGACCAAACACTGAACCTGTCGACACAGAGTCTGCCGAGACAAGATGAAGGAGAGTGCCATCAGATTTAGAGGCTCTAAATTTATAAAACTAACCAAACTTAAGAACGATTACATAAATATTTCATCTTTTACCTGGCATAATGACAAAGGAACCCTGAGGCTCCATGGCAACCAAGCAGGCGCTAAGGATGCTGGGAGTGTCAGCAGCAGAGATGCCGCACATCCTAACATGTCTCCTTCAATCGCTTACTGAGGGACTGCAAGTTCCTCCTGCTCAGCAGAATACTCCCAGTCTGAAACAAAGACACGAGCACATTAATGTGTGTTCCTCTGTGCAAATGTGTAAACTGCCCACTTTGCAAACACTGCAAGAGTATGTGTACCTCTCAGTTCGCCGTGGCCCATCCTTCCAAGCCGCCCAATTACAACCCTCCATGGCAGTGATGTCAGCTGCACCAGGCCGAGGCACCACTCCCAAAGCTTCTGCAGACCCAGCCGTCGAGCTGAGCCCTTTTTCCTGCGAGCCCTGCAGTAACAAAGACGTGCTCTTATAAACTGTTTTAGTTTCAAATCTGTTCCTTTTGGTTCAGCTACTTTCCAGAGTGGGTTTAGTTTTTGCTGTTTAAAAGTGTTTTAAGACTGAAACAACTACAAATTAACAAGATATTTATTTCATTTTCACTGAACTAAAAGATTGTTTATTTGGTACTGAGGTATATTTTTTTTGTGAACACGTCTGGCACCTGTTGGGTACGTCGATGCTAATGATGCAGGTCTCCAGCAGTTCTCCATGTTGGTCAGTGCAGGAGGCCAGCAACCATCGCTGGTCATGGGACAGACAGTAGCCGACAAACAGGACGTTGTACTTCTGCGATGCCTCACCAAATGTCTCCCCGAGCTCTGTCTGTTTGTCCTTCACGGGAGCCAAAATGAAGGGTGGCGTATACAGGCGCAGACACTCGGGCCTCTGCACAGAACACAGCACTTATTTAGGTTAAAGGGCAACAACAGAAGGTATGACAACACAATGTCAGACTATGCTGGGCAACTTATTTTTTTAATGATAGTTTAGTTTCAGTTAGTTACCTCTGGGTTCTTAAGTGCCATGTCGATGGCAAGACCAGGGCCAAAGCCCGTCAGAGCCTTGAAGTTAGTAGAGTTGGGAAGAGGCCGACGGCACTGAGTGAACACAGAGAAAGCCAGGGACTTGAGGTGCTGGCTGTAGACGTGGCGTCCCCCACTGTGCACCGGCTGTAGCAGATACTGGCAGGGAACAATCTGACGAGGGGAAAACAAACAAAAGGTATTTTAGGAAGGCCTCTAATACTCGCTGTTTAAGGATTTGTTAGACTTAAGCTTCACCACACATTGATGTTCACTGAAGTTTGTTTTAGTCACGGATTTGTGGTTTTTGGGGGGGGAAATCAAAACTGTCAATAACATCTCCGGGACACTGAAATGACGACTGCCACTGCTTTCTGACCATTAGGTAACTTTGAACTTGATGGACTGTGGAGCAGAGGATGGAAAACCTGATGGTTTATCGCCCTCATTTGCTCACAATTAGATTAGAACACAAACTGAAGCTTTGTGTATGATGCGTTTTGAAACGTGACATACTACACTATGTCTAATGTAGTTTAATCACCAGAATAAAGTATCCGGTTCACTTAAAGATCAGAAATGGTTTTTAAAAGTATTCCAACCAGAGAAATGCCGAAAACTTCTCTGTATATCAGCTGTTGTACTCACTGAATCGATGTCTACTCTTTTGGTAAACTGTGCATATACTCTATACGCATCTATATCTAAAACATTTGATCACTCAAATCTAAACTGCACATATTTGAGTCTGTGGATGCCCCTCCCTCGTCACTCAATATATAAAAATTTGTGAAAAGACTTATGCTGCACAGTAAATCAGTACCATACTGATAATTCGGAGTCATTATAGCAATTATAATCATAGTATGAAAACTTCACTGTTTCTTGAAGTATTGGTGTATTTAATCTTGTGCTTATATAAGATACAGGTCAAACCAAAGTGTCACTTTACTAAAAGAATACTGCCACATCTTAGCTTGAAGGAAAAGTTAATAACACATCTGAGAGATTAGCATGTCTGTAGCGACAGGACTGAATAGATATTAGCCCACCCCATTATGCCACTGTTGTACTGAAACCATTAGCACGTTCACACCTCTTCTCTTTCAGAGTTCCCTCTGGCATACTGATGCAATCTTGTGTCACTATATCACAGGTGTGGCAGTTACCACCTCCATTAGTGCCTGCTAATGATTTCCCTGCTCCTTCTCACTTCCTTTTGTGCCAGCTGGTAACCCGCTCTGTTATAACCAAATTAGCAAACTGAGCAGATGTGCCAAAACTGAAGATTATATGTAGACAATTATAACTTATTTTGTGAAATACCCTAGACTCTGGAGTCTATTTTGTATATACTGCCAAATATTTATTCTTTCTTAAATCCATAATTGTGAAATAATTAAAAGTGCTGTTCTACCTGCACGGAGACAGCATTTCTGATGCAAGCGGGCAAGAAGTGGAGCATCTCCATGTAGCAGCGCAGCAGGCCCATCGTGTAGGTACTTGAATGGACCTCTTTGTCTGAGTCTTCATAGCTGAAGGGGTCAACAATGTACACCACTATAGCAGGTGGGTAAGATACAGCATGAGACTCTCCGTCTGTTGGCTTACCCACTTTTTCTCTCTCCATCGTGCTGTTAAAAAGAGGCAGATAATTACTATAGCAGGTCAATAAATTGTCTTCATTAAATCTGTCAGTAATGTTCATATTACTGTCGGTTGAGTGCAGCTGAAGCCGTTTCCATGCACCAACTGCAGCCCTGAACTTTTTCTAGACATTACTTGAAAGACGTGCACATGAAACCAAATGTTCAATGTTCATTGCAGCCAGAGCAGACATTAGCCGGTCTTTAATCTGCCAGCTCCTTAGTACAAAGTCCACATTCTGGTCTTTGTGGATGTGGACTTTGCAGTAGGCAGGATACAGATGACTGACAGTGAATGGTCGTCTTTATCCTGCCTCCTGCGTACTCTGTTCAGGCAGCTCCCGCACCTATTTCCAGTGGTGCAAATTCTTAAGTTTACATGCTGTGTGCTACATGTAAAAGAAATTGTCCAAAGTTCATGTAAGAAAATGGCTTGAGCTAAATCTTGGTAGGCATATCACCCATCAGGAGAAATTAAAAAATTTAATTACTGAGATGAAAGCACTCATAACAAAACTTTAGCTCTCACTAAATATAACATTCTCTTCAAAAAACATGACAATTTTTATTTATTTCTTTTGACAGTGCCAAAAGAGGGCAAACTTTACCTGCTGCTTGTGCAGTGTGCCCAATGTGGTCATTAATCAATCCTAAAAGTAATCTACTACTGATAAGCCCATTTGGTCAGTGAATAAAAAAAAAAGCCCATACATCAGACAGACTTTGCACTCAAACGTTTTGTTGACCTTTCAGCAACTTGGAAGAAGGTGTCTCACAGAACTGTCATAACATCAGTCAACCTAAAAGCTGGCTGATTCTGTCTCTAAAGTAGTTGTAGACCAGTCTCTCTCTTTCTCTCTCAGCTTAAAATAACAAAAAACTGAGCACTTATCAGTCCTGCGAACAGGCTTGGTGAAGTAACTACCAAACTAAAATTTAAGATACTCGAATACGAAGAATTGAGACAGGACAACTGGCATTTGAGAGCTGTGGTCAAAGATTCAAAACATCATCCAGCTCATGAGTCATCAGAGCTCACAAGTTACTGCCTGTAAAATAACATGACCTTGTACACAAGTTTGGTCAAGGTTTACTAAAATCCAACGAACACTCTAGGATGCCTTGCTATGGCATAGGCTCACTGGTCTTTTGGCCAGGTGAGCTAACAATAGATCTAACCTACCTCTCTGGGGTTTCAGTGGGCCCTTGAGACTGGTTGGCAGATGGTCCGTTTTCAGCCAGACCCCCTGTGCCCTGTGAGTTTGACTGGGGTCCATTCTGAGAAGTGCCACCCTGTAAGCCTGTTGTCCCAAATGGTGAGAAAGAACTTGGCTTGGCTGAGGTCATTCCCCCGATAGTCTGCGAGCCTGAGGAGGAAGAGGGAGGGGTACTAGTGACCTGGGCAGGCTGGGCAGAGTTGGTGCTTGAGCAGGTAGTGTTGGTGCTCTGGAGCCCTGATGAGGTGCTGGAAGAGCTGGAGGTCTGGAAGGAGGATGCTACTGTGGTAGGGTTCCGCTGGGACAAAAGGGAGCTGTCCAAAGTCTGATCTGACAGGTATGGAGCTGAAATGGATCCCAAAATAATTAAAAAAAAAAAAGATTAAAAATATATATATATTTATATAAACCAAGTGATTTTACTTGCTTTGACTTTTCAGCACTACAAGTAATCATGTTACCTAGATCATAGCAGCACACTTGAGCAAAGAGCTTGAGCTTATTAAAGGCTTCATTGTTTCCTTCTCTGGCGGCCATCTTAACGAACCAGTCACTAAGGGGCTGCTCTGTCATGCTCCTGCCTTCTCTGGTGCCAACCTTCAATATGCCCTCTGGGTGACTCTTGCAGATGGGTCTGTGTTGCCCCAGCTGGCATGCCTGTTGAAGGGGGAAAAAAAAAAAGGGAGTGCAAGAGTGCAACAATGTGAATCACTTATGTAGAGCTACAAAACTGTTTTTGTAGACATGTCAGTACAGGAAGGGTGAGTTTTATAATCTGCCAGGTGCATACCTCATACATAGCACTTAGATCTTTAAAAAAGGTCTTGGCCCCACAGAGCAGAGCTTCATTATCTGGGCAGACGACAACATATCCCACATCTCTCTGGGAACCAAAAGGATCCAGGAGAAGCTTCTCCCAGTAGGGCAATCCAAAAGGAGACAGTACTACAAAATCATATTCGTAACCAACCAGAAAGGTCGGGATGGGCAGAGGCTCAGGAGACTCATCAGTACCTGTGAAGAAAAGGAGACAAGACTAGTGTCTTTGAAGACAACAAAGCAGCAAATCACCATAATATTCTATAAATCTCTAAAACACTGCACACACCATATGATCCCCTCCCAGCCATTTTGTGGAACTGCTGCCAAGTAAGTGGTCCCTGAACACCCCAGGAGCGCACACTCCTTTTCTTCTGAATGGTGTCCTGCAGTACAGGCTGGAGGGACAGCAACACCCGGAGGACATCCACAGAGTATAGCTTACTCATATCTGCTGCTACAAGAGGAAAAACCACAAGAAAGTACTGAATTCCTGCTGGAATGCATAAAGGAAAATTCTACTTTTAAAGAGGCAGTAATGTGAGAATACATACATTTGCGTTTTGGCCACTGATGAAGACAGGTGCTTTTCACTAGTGTTTCATCAACTTTGCCTCCTGACATATTGTCCATGAACTGCCTGCCATGCTCCAGTGCCATGTAGCAGTCGTTATAACAATCTCTCTCTTCGACCCTCAGGAATGAACTGGGAGCTGAAGTTGGTTTGGGGTACTCCACACCTGCCATTGGGGCAAATGGATTGGTGCATTGGTCCTGCAGCAACAAGATTAACTCATCTGGAGGCTTCTCCTTCAGGCTGCTGGCTTTGTGTGATGTAGAAGCTCGCAGCTCTTCGAAACACCGCTCAGTGTCTCGAGCGGCATCTGAACCCCTTCCCACCACATCTAGTTCATCCTCTAGAAAGAGCCCAGCTGACTGGCCAAAGCGCCGATTGGCGACAGCGCTAAAACCACAAGTGCACGAATACTGGGCCTCGCCATTGTCCTTGAGGTATACACCTACATCGGCTCCTCGGATGTTCATGTTACAGACGCAGACACAGCAACTGTCGAAGTTGCAATCCTTGAAGAGGTTCATGACTGACTCAGAAAGTATTAGGGTGACGTAGAGGCTGTGAGCCTCGGGGATTGAGGGTACGGTTGCTGGTTCAACAGAGCTGAGGGGTCGGCAGGTGGAGGGTGTGGAGGCAGGAGAGTAAAGGTCAGAACTGTCATACTTGAGGGAGCCCTGGACGCTGGATGGGCCACGTGGAGTCCTTGGAGTGCGGGGGGTACGAGGTGTGGGCACAGAGAAGCGTGGTGTGGCTGGGGATGGTAGGATACCTGCGCCACTGTTGCTGGGGGGAGCGCTGCTGGACATGAAGGGTGGGTGGGTCTGCGGGGTGTAGGTTTGGCTATAGTCAGGCTCCACACTGGGGACATTACTGTTACATAAATATAAACAATGATTAAGATTAATTTCATGTTGTGACATTTGGCTATTAAACAGTATGGCTGGAGTATTCTTCAAATAAAGCATATATGTACTGAAAGTGGACCTATTACGCTTCTCTGCACTATATACACTGTTACAATGGTGGATGTACATAATAAACATGGCCAAAGTTTAATAAAAGTCATATGTACAAGTGCTCCCTGTAAGCCAAAAGCTTAGGCTTCAGACCGCTCTAAACAATCCATGTCAAGAGTTTTTTTTTTTAAAATTCACTTGGCTCTATATGATGTCACAGTAGGTGTAAGGCTCTTGCTGAGAGCATGGCACCCCTACCCACCTCCTGTTCTAACCATTTGGTTTGTGGCTCCCCCAAATGAGAAAGCTGGTTTAATAAAATAAAACTGTGCTAAAATGCCTTGTTTCAGACATAAGATGTGGTGGTGATGTAGACTCAGTATAAGAAAATATATATATATATTTTTAAATAGAAATGGAAATAAGCATAATTGGTCCAGAACAGTGCTAGCTTAACAGATTATGCATACAAAAAAAAAAGTTAATTCAATGTTAACAGTAAATGCATTTACCTGTCTTTAGTGAGGAGATTGGCACCGGACACCGGGGTATCAGGTCCATTTTGCCCAGGGTCCAGCTCGCGTGTACACACAGTCTTCTGGCAGTTTAATAGGCAACAGACATTGGCTGGGTAAAGTCTTCAGAGGGGCGTACATAGAGCAGCCGATGAACGACTGACACGTCTCTGGCTTGTACACAAATGAGAAGTCCTGAAAGCAAAAACACTGGTCATTTAGCAATTTAAAAAAATTTAAAAAAAAAAATCTAAGTCTCCTGTCTACTTGGCAATTGTTGTACCTTTATTTCAGATGGCTTAGGACTGCAGAAACCCTCCTCCACCTCTATCTTAAAGTGGTTGTTAAGTTGGCTGCCGTCCAACAGGGTGAGGCCCGCCCCTGCTTCCAGGCTGTCCTTGCTGCCAGAGTTCATGGGAGAATAACCCTGCTGCTCCAGGGAGGGCGGGGTGGGAAACATCTGGTGCAGGTCTGCTGAACCTAACGAAACGACATTATTATTTCTCTTGAAACAACATGTTATGTAGTTATGATGTATGATGAGTAACTGAGTTTTTCCCTTACTTATGCAAGACAGGGGATCCAGCGTAGTTGGTTTAGTTTCTTTACAGCCAAACTTATCATCTGTACCAACACCAGCTCTTTTGGATCTAGGCTGTGCAGCAGGCGAAAAACAAGACAACATACTCAGTACATCTCAGAGTCTTAACACGCTTCATGGGCAGACATCACAATTAGCTCGTGAATGCGTTACAACATTGCACTTACTGCTAGCTCATCTTCATCTGAATTGAAGATTTTATCCAGGTCACTGTAGGACACAGCCAAGTCGTTCTCATGGATGAGGCTGGTCGAGGCTGAAGGTTTACTGCCTGAAGGACCCTGACCATCTGCGCCACAAAACAAATATGAGGACATATTTTGAATTAAAAAAAAACAAAAAAAAAAAACACACACCCCACACACAATTTTATTTAAAGTTCAAAGCACAAATAGAATAATATTCTCACCATCTGCAGAAGTTCCAGTTCCTTCATCCACCTGGGTTAAAAAAAAAAAAAAAGAAAAAAGAAGGAATTAGTGTCATGGCCATTGTTTGTCACTAAATTACCACTATTTGTACTTAAATACAAAGCACTGATTATCAAACATGTCCCTAAAATGAAAGTCACTGTTTCTGCAACCACATGCATACCGTGGGCAGCGCTGTTTTTGTGAGTTAGCTAAGACACACCAGGGTGGTGTTTTTCATACATTGCCTTAAAGATCCAAGATCATTACACAGTTTTGTTTTCTTCTTCAAATCCACGGGAGACTTGATTAGAAAAGTGGGACTCAATTATTAAGATGACTGCACACTCTTGTAGAAGTTCACTAGGGTATGCATACCAGTACTAGAAACCAAAATGTACTTGATATCAGTAAAATCTGATGGAGTAAGCAAACAAGACTATGAAACTGGCAAGCATGTAATAGTGAATTTAATTAACAGAACCTGTAATACAGACACATTATGGTTACTGATTAACCAATACCCAGCTCAAAATATCAGCACATGCACTCTCAAAAGAAAACTACTACTTTGTAGCAAATGGAAATGAAGGAAAGAAACTCTGGAACAGAACTGAATATGTAAATTATTTACTTCCTTTAATGTAAAACACACAAATATACAAAATCACAGTAAACAACAATCTCAACCCACCTTGTGTTTCTTGTTTACCTCCTTCTCAACTCCGGGCTTATCCTTCTTCTCATAAAAGCTGAACTCCTCGTCTCCCTCTACAAAGGCGTAAGGGTCTGGCTCCTCGCTGTGTTCTTCATCTCCTGAGGTGGAGGCAAGATGGCTGTTTCTTCGCTGGGTGTAAGTCCTAATCAGCTCTTGGGATACTTTCAGGGGATGCGAGGAGCCTGACATTAACCTGAGGGGGGA
This sequence comes from Pterophyllum scalare, assembly GCA_024447675.2. Lineage (NCBI taxonomy): Eukaryota > Metazoa > Chordata > Actinopteri > Cichliformes > Cichlidae > Pterophyllum > Pterophyllum scalare. Next base: position 65,991 of record JAMQGT020012528.1, on the reverse strand, counting down.
CATTAGTAAAACATCCAGAGATATTATTTTTAAATTGACTAAAAAAGTAAACATTTGTTTTAAAGCATCTGCAGATAAGACATCAGATACTCACTCTGTGACAGAGACTACACCATCAGTTCCTCCACTGCTCCCAGAATCCTCTCGTATTTTATCTATAGGTAGCTGGGGTGTCAGGAAGTTGTAGGCCTTCTTCTGAGGAAGGAGAAAATATTTCCAGGGATTATGGGTGGAGTCTTCACTGGGATTGATGGCTGAACCTACAAAGACAGTGGGTTCAAGGTTTTCATTGTAGGTTGAGGGAAAGGGCAAAGCCATAGGCATGTTCTCCATCTGAGGCTCCTCAGATGAACCCTTTGGTGGCATCTGACAGGGTTCCACTGATGGTGGGTAGAATGGTTGGTGAATGGGCGTGGACGAGTTCTTCATGCCACCTGGAGTCATGTCACCTTCTACGTGATCGCATGGATGTGGGCTGAGAGGAGGGGGAGGCGGAGATCCAACAAGGTCTGCAGGAGGGCCATGCGTGTGCAGTGTAGGGGCTTTGGACTGCACTGTGTCCACATGGTGCAGGCTGGGATACGAGCCGTCTTCCTGTGATCGTAGGCAAAGCCTCTGGGCCTGCGGCTCCAGGGACTGCTCCTCGCTCACAGAATTGCGGTGGTGAAAAGGTGTCTGCGGTCTCTTCTGTTGCTTCTCCCCCTTCTCCAGCTTCTCACCCAGCTTGTGCTTGGGGGCTGGCTGGGCAGGCTGTCCTGATGAAGGTGGGTGTCCTGAGGTGCTGCTAGATCGCTGTTTCTGATTCTTATGTCTGTTTGAAATAAAAACAAATAATGTTTATAAAATACTTAAAAAAACAGAACAAAACAAAATTTATTCCACTGAACATACCTTGAGCAACTGCAATGCAGCCTGTGAGTTGGCTCCACAAAATCCCAGACTCCTGTTTTTTCCATCTCCTCCTCACAGGTTCCATTCGTCAACGTAGTAAACTTACTCCTACAAAGAGTAGGAACACGGAAATGTTATCATCTGGATGGAGGTACAACCTGAACACAAGCAAGTTAAAAAAAATAAAAAAAAGATTAAACAAAACATACTTGTTCCCTGTATGGTTTAGGTTATATTCCTGCCACACAGATTCCACCATATGGCTGGCCATCCTGCGAGGGATTTTACCACCATGTAGAGTGTTGTTAGAGCTGTAGCCATCGGATGCAGAGGACAACTTAAGCCACTTCTGGGCAGGCTGATAATCTGTGGGAAGGTAAATTAAAAATAAATTCAATAGTGTTGATATGCCAAATCTTAAATAAAAAAAAAAAGCTGATAAATCTGAAAGCATTTAATTTTGCTCAATCTGCAGCTCCAAGTCTTACCAGTCTGAGCCTCCTCTGGTGATGTTGGAGGAGTCAGAGTGACAGAGGACATGGCAGGATCTCTGTGAGCAGCCTGGCCCTGCTGAGCACCACACAGGCTTCCTGAGGCATTGGCTGAGCCCTGAGGGACCACAGTAGGGAGGTCCGACAGAGGGAGAAGCACCAGGCAGGAAGGGTACACCATCCTTACTCCCGCTGAAACCAAAACCATTCATTTATTTAAAAAAAACTCAGCATAAAGTGTGCAGAACTGAACAAACAAAATACAGATTTCTAAATGCAACAATGTTTTGATATGACTGACTTATTTATTCACTATCATTGTAACAATCAACCCTCTCTGGGTGTTTTTACATTGAATGATTGTTTTGAAAAACATTTTTTCTAAAGTGTAAATAATTTATCTGCAATTGGATTACATAAAGCACAGTTGTGTGATTATTTAGCTCACAGAGAATTACTATACAAAAATATTTTAATGTCTCTTCAAAGAACCCAGGATAGAGTGAACAATTTTATTTATTTATTTTAAAGACACTTTTCAAGTCTCTGTTATAGCTGTGGAGTGATCTATACACCTCATACCTGCCAACACTCCCATTTTGTTTTGTTTTTTTCCCCCATATTTGAAGACTCCCGGTGCCCTCCTGTTTTGCTGTTTTCCTACGAAACTCCCGGAATTTACTCAAACTTTATTATAAATAATTGTAGGGCTACACAATTGACCAAATCTTGCTCACGATTTTGACTTCCCACAATTAAATGAGAGAGTGATACAGAAAATGTGCTCCACAAATAGAAAGCAAAGCAAAAATGAATCAAGCGCTTCCTAAATCAGTGTCTGACACACTGTCTGAACGTGCCAATCACAGCTGTTCCCAGCACCATGCAGCCTGAAGTTTCCTGGATTAGTCTGGACGAGTAACACTATGTTTAAAGACAGATATACAACAAAATTCAAATGTCTGGCACAGCAGAAGGTGAGGTGCTTATCCCTCGAAGTGGATCATCATCCGTTGTTTGGAAATACTTCAGATTTAGTGCAAGTGATGTTTAAAGAAAGACAACACAGCTAACTCAACTGCCTGAAAACACAGCACAGACTGCATTATAGCAAATGCATGAAGGCACAGCAAAACAATGCAATGGTTGCCAATCGTCTATCATCAACTTGGATGTCCATAAAAGTGAGCCTGGACAGTGCGTCAGTGTATCCACCCAGCTAACGAAGACGAACTGAAACCAACAACAAGTCGCATTCAATCAGACCAAACACACTATACAATAAACACGGTGAGTAACAAAGGCTTCGGGGAAAAAAAAGGTCAACTTACTGGACAGCAGCTACATGTTATCCCCTCATGAAATTATTTTTCCAGGGATCTCACAATTGTTGATTACTTTGCATCATGCAGGTACAACAAACTGAGTGAAAGACTATATTTTGCGTCTATGAAATGCACTTAGGTCAAGTGAATAATCATGACAAATAACTGATCTCAATATTGTAATAATCCTGATAATCATTTTGGCCATTATTGTCCAGCCCTAAATAATTGATATCCACAAATCCTTAAGTTTCATCTAGTCATATCCAACTTGCCAGACGAAGTACAGTCTACATACACCATCCACCTACATATAACTTCAACCATCTGCCAATGCAACCTGGTAACCCACAACCTGTATCAAGGGGTGTATGCAGTTATTCTTTGCACAGGTAGTTAGTCAACTCGATATTTTAGCTGTTGTTTCACCATTTTAGCTCTCCTTGATGAGAACACGAGAAGCTTTAAGACACCTTAACAAAAAATAACAGTGGATTTTTCCCTATGCGTGACTTGCTGGATGTGTGTGAAAAGCTATGCACTGATTTGAACTTGCTAGATTGTTAACTCAAAAGGGAAACATAAAAACACAACAACTCTTTCCAACCATTTTAAATTTGATGAGTTACAGCCAAACTTTCCATCAAAATGAGCTGGAACAAGAGCACTGAACTTTTTGTGATCTGCAATAAAAGTTCAGGGACTAAGTGTAAAACTTTAAACAACAAAACATTACAATTCTTAAAAAACAGAAACTATTTACTTAGTATAGAGTCATCACTTAAATCTGTGGTTTCTCTAAGGAACATTAGTTTAAAAAAAAAAAAGTTTTGTACATAGATCAAAACATTCACCATGATACTGTGCCTCCACCTCCTCCTAGTCCTCAAATAAACAAAAAACAAACAAACCTCCTGGACTCTGGATTTTCAATCCTAAATGTTGGCAGGTATCTTCATATTAAAATAACTTGCTATATTAAATTATAATACCATGACAATATGAGATGCCATACTATGAGAAGACCAAATTATGTAATTTTTTTTCACCTGACCCAACAAATAAAATATCACTAAACTTACCTTACCGGCCTTGCTTGCGTTCAGTGATCCATCACCACATTATTAATATAATAAGAAGCCTTACCAACAAGGACCTCCACAGCTGCCAGGGAGTCATCCTCCCAGTCTGTATCTTCCATCTTGTCTTCCTGGGCCTCCTTGGGATTGGGGCTGATGGGATAAAACTGCCTCCACTCTTCTATGAGCTTCTGAGTAGGATGGTCTGACATCTTGAAAGCTTGGCCAGTCAGGGTCCCATTCAAGCCATAAGGGCTCAGGATGACTGTAGGCCAGAAGAGTTGCAATACTTTAATACTAAAAACAAGAACTTCATCTAGTTCCATTTAACTCATCACTACCGTGCAAAACTCATGGTCCTACCTTGCAAGGGGCTGGAGCTTTGCTGTGCAAGGCTAAGGTGCTCCTCGCTCAGTCGCTGAAGAGGGAGATGCTGAGCAATCTCCACACTTGTGCACACGTTGCTGTCCCCATGTACGAAGAAGTTGAATGCACAAGAAAGGTGCTCACTGCAAGGTGAATCAAAGACAAAAAGAGGGATTATGCTTAGAAAGATTAGTCTTCCAGTAAAGCTCATCGGTAAGTTAAAAAAATACCACTTGACGTACATACAGAACACCTAGAAGATAACAAAAACCCCTGAGGGGCACTGAGATTATTGGTGTGTTCTGTCACTCACTGTTGACGAATGACAGAGAAAAGGCAGTGCTGATAAGGGTGAAGATAATGGGGAACCATACGATTCCTTTCATATTTGACTGGCCTCTTTGATTCATATCGTGCTTTCGGGTGACAATGGAAACTTCCACAAACACAAGGCTAATACCCCCAATCAGATTGTGCATGTAGCACACACTCTGCTTCACCTCAATTTTTAATCAAACGCTATCAATATGAGGCACAAATGTACACTGGAATTTCTTCTAGCACTGAAATGTTAAAACAATGCTCATCTTTATTTTCTAACCACGTCTAGAAGACCAGGCAGCTAAATTCACTAAAATAGTACTCGTTGACATGATTTCTGTAAAACCACAGTGCAAACTCAGCATTTTCCAAAGACTGCTGTGTTTACCAGTCAGAGAGGGCAGGCGACAGCAAGACTGCCAGACTCCTCTGTTAGAGGTGTAGCTTCTCTGCCACAAAACACACTTGTGGACCTCTTTATATAAAAACAGAAGCTAAAAACCAGTGAGCAATAAATCACCTCCTCATCTACACAACAGTCTTTTTATACAACTGCTAAAACTCTTTGAAACCATTGACAAAGTAGCCAGAGGGAACTAAGCCAAAGGCTTGTGCATCAAACAAAAAGTCACCCTAGATGAACACACACAAGAAACAGACTCAAATGAGCTTGTCAGGGAAATCTAGGGTCCTTCAGGCCCCTTATTCAAAAGCAGATGCTAAATTTATGTCATCATCCTTATGTACAGGAGGGTAAGGAAATACAGCATTACACAATTCCATTTTGAACCAGATACATATTTATACGTTTCTGCTGCTAGTTCACCTTAAGCTTTTATTTGTACAACAACACCACAGACCAGTTTTGTGCTTTGGAAAGATGTGGACATTAAATGGCCCTCTATAACCTTCTGAGGTGATCATTTTTTAAAGCCTACAATTTCACAGAAAACTCAGAATGCAATACTGTTCTCACTGGTTCGAACAGCAGGGGAAGCAACTGTGACAATGGACTGATTTATTGAATTTAGTTTCATGTTATTCCATGGTAATAACATCACATGTCACAGTGTACAGGTAGAGCTGCACATTTTGTTAGAAGCAGAGCAACACTGCATGGAGGGTGCCAGTAGTTTAGTGGTATTTCACACTTGCTAGGACAACAAATCACCTTAGTTTGTGACTTAATTTTGATTTTATAGCAAGCAGCATTTTAGTTGCCAACATCAAAAGAAGGGACTCAACAGTGCCTTCTCACATGACTTTCCTCTTCCTCTGTTTTTCATTATATTAGGTTTAAAACTCCAACAGAACCATTTTTTTCACTTTCAGTACTGTGACAATATATTATCACCTTTCTTGATCAATTGTCTCATCTGCTCTGCTTTATGAGTGGAGAGAAGAGCACAGAGTGAAACAGAGAGCAAAAGAACAGAGGAGAGACACTAAGGTGGCTGTAAATTACAACAAACCCACACTGAGCTGAAAAGATAAATAGATGTTTTTCTTTATTCCAAGGTGTTCTAACAATATGAATAAATTCATTATATGTATATATGTATACATTGTATGTATATATGTATTTATGTGTTTGTTGCGCAACTTAGTCAGATGTTGCCAGTCTTTTACACACAGTAACAGTACAACCTATTAATTCAACAATGTAATTGGATGGGTATCTGTATCAGCACTTGGCATGAAAAGGATGGATTGGTTCACACCAAATGAAACAGTATGAAAATGTGTCATGCCATAATCCATCACATCATTACATCTTGTTCAATTTCAGGAATCTGATTTTCTGAGAACTGAAGGATCTTACTGAATTAACGAAACATGGATCTAGTTGTACATCAATATTAGTTACGACAGACCACGGTGTACCTGTCATGTATGTATTCAGGGTTTATATCGGAGTTGCAGATGCCGTATTAAGAAAAATGCTGTGGTGCCACGATTACATTCAAAGAAAATCTTTAAAGTATGCAAAACAATTTTCCTTATAAGAAAATTGTGTCTCGTCACTAGAAACAAATATAAGCTAACAACATTATAGTGAAAACAATACAGCTCCAAGCATCACGTCCTCAGCTGAATTCCAAACAGGAATCTAAATGATTAAAGAACGTCAAAGGCCAGAAACTGTTACACTAACTTTAAAGCAATTAGCACATCGGCCCAGTTAGGCTTTCCTTGACAACGCGTGACCTGTAAACATATGCACAACAAAAATTGCCCTCTGTTTAACATGTCTAGCACATGTATCCTTCAGTTCCTAATTACTACATATGTCACATTTAATGGTACTTTCTGCTCTGTGTAAAGAGAACCAGGAAAAAACAAAACAAAGAACAACCCACACATGCATTAAATCTCAACCAACACTCCATCAGCCAATACTGACTAATGTTCAGCCCTTAAGCACAAGTTCAATTCATGACACTTTATTCCACTGATGGATTTACCCTCAACAACTGTATTAGTGCTTCTGTGTTATTATTAAAAAATAAAAAAACAAACAAAAAGAAAACACCCTGATGCATGCGTAAGCTCAGCCTTAATGTGGAAAGGAACTTCTGCTGACACTTTGGTTCATAGTGAACCTATTCTTGTCATGCTCTTTTCTCCAGATAGCTGACTAGGGCATGAATATGCTCTTGTACCAGTACAACAGACTGAATTGAACACACCACAGTTAAGAGTTGTGAGATGGCCACAAGAGGAGCGCCAGGTTTATTTTAACAATTTGTGGAATGCCATACAACTTTGCTATAAAGAAGCAGGACATACCTTTTATTAATGGTCTTTTCCTCCTTTTGGTATGGCTTGACAAACCACTTGCCTATACGAACAAAGCCCCGGTTCATGAGACAACGCTCCAACAGGTTGTGAATGGCTTTGAACAGAAGTGTTCGACACTCGTAGGACAGGCCACTTTCCCACTCGCCATCCTCTTCACCTGAAACAAGGCAGATACAAACAAGATGACTAACAATCAAACCTCTATTTTTCTGATAAAGCTAATCACCTAATATTAAATGTGCTAGATTGGTTTGACATACATGTGTAGACTTTAGCTGTGCAAACACCTGACCACATTAACACCTAATGTAGCCCATATAAACACAGGAAAACATTTGACATTAATAAGAATCTTAGTTGCTGTTACGTAATGATCCAAAATAAAAGGCTTCAGCCTAGTTACTGACTTATGTAACTGAAAGCGAACTATTTTGCGAAATTACAGAGAAATTATTTTGCAGGTGAAGCCTACTCATGATATGCTTCTGTTGTCATCAAGGGCTTTACTCCCTGCCAAGCAGAAAATTAAACTATCCAACTATCTTTGGAGCTCAGGAGAGATTTGTAAAATTGTTGCCAACTGTCTCTTTAATAAGCAATTCCTTTAAGTAACACTTAACCCACCTGAGACAGAATACCTGTGTATCAGCTCTTAAGAGTACTTTTTTCCCAAAGAATATGAACATCAGCAAAACAGAAATGAACCTCCAGAAATCAAGAGTGTGTCAGGTGGCGCTGATGCACAACAACATGCTATAATCCTACCATGCAAGTCTGCGCCTCTGTGGCTGAGAGCTAATCAATTCCACAAGGCTTTAAAAACTTTAAAAGACCAGGCTGCCACAAATCTTTAAGTTTCACAGGCTGTTATCAGATTTTGTATAATTAAAAATGAATTAACACTATTTAACACATTTTAGAATGATTGGCCTCACTGTAGAAGTATTTCATGACAGCAGCGCTAGAAAGTATTTTATTAATATCAACAATTACACACTTGAATTTAATTTTGTTAAATTTGCACTGAGATGAACTAACTACCAAAAAAGCATTGCAATACACAATGGGGTAAATCACCAAATTAAATAGTGTTGCTATTTAATTCAGTAAAAGAAACATTTTCATCTAGTAAACTCTGATGCTGTCAGAACCACAAATCTTGCGTAAGACATGGAGAGGTTAAATGCACTTACTTAAGAGCTCATTGTGGATAAGCTCTGCAAAACTGGGGTCATCACCCCACCAGAAAAGCCAGAGCTCTCTGCGACCCGGGGTGTGGTGCCTCCTCCAAACACTCAGCACATCTGCTGCCAAGCAGCGGCTGAAACTGCACAAGATCGGGTCCTCCTCAGTCACAGGGAAAAGGATAGGCGAAGAGGTGGGTCCTTGCCACACAAAACGCCTCCATTTTATTCCAGTCAAATCAGCCTAAAAGAGAAGGAACAAAAAAAAATAAAAAATCCATGTGAGAATTAATAGAGAATAACTGCAGAGCATTAAGCCATTTGTCAGTGGTTGATTGCAAAACTATTCATGCTTCTTGACCTAAACACACAGCAGTAAGATAACAGACACTGCTTGTGCTGTTAAAATTACTTTAAATAAATAAAGCTGAAAATTGAGGTTTGTTTACTCTGTTGAAAGTTTTGCTATATTCTGTAGACTTGTCAATATGATCATGCCTGAAGACATAATACATAACCATAAGGAAATAATTTACAGCTAACAATAACAACCAATGACAGATCTGTCTGTTTAAAGCCACACTGGCCTGGCTCAAAATGGTTGGTGACAGGAACAATTAATTTGCATGGCGTGCAACTTAAGTTAAGGGAAAACAAACTGTTCAGCTGGTTTTAAAGAATTTGCTCGCTTACTTGTTCTTTTTACCACCATGTAAATAACGTTAACGCTAGCTGAATATTTTAGTACCCAGTGCAGAGTAAACAGAAGATCATGCCATATTCATGAACAAGCCTTCAATATAGCTGCCGTGCAGAATGTGCTCGCTCTGTTCTGAAAGTTGGCTCAGATCACGATTTGCAAGTTGCAGGCCCGATGCCTTCACTCCAATCTGCAACTGACGTTACAAGGCTTGTTGCCTTATTAGCCAAAATGGCTTTCTGGCCTCTCAGGATTGCTAACGCTAGCTCACAGAGCACAGTCTTACCAGGCAGAAGAGGTTGGAGTGGCAGTCCTCCAAACTGGCCCCGTTTGGTACAAAGCACGAACTCATCCTTTCACTGCGTGGTTGTAACGTTAAAGTCCATTTTCTCAATCACCTTCGGGGAGGGGGCAACAGCCGATCTGGGTAACTCGCTTGCGAAGCGACGTTCAGCTCTAATTATCCCGTTAAAGCGCTGGCCACAACTTGCTAGCTCCAGCTAGCTGACGCTAGCCAAACAGTCAACTTCTAACCGGCGCTAGCCACCACCACCACTAGCCTGGCAGCTAAGCTAACGTTAGTCAGACAGCCAGAAAGCGTCAACTGTAAGCTTCTCGCTATACGATTCATCAATCCTATTTGGAATGTATTGTCTGATCTGGTTAGCCACAAGCTTGCTGCTACACCACCTCAACATTAAAACAATTAACGATAACACGGCCAGAAAAGATTAACATTAAATAACAACACTGGAGAAAGTTAAATGCGCAATAAAAACATGAGCTCAAAAACTAAAAGAAAAACTTCATTTCGAAAGCTTAGACTCCAGTATGCTAATGCTAATGCCAGCTAGCTGCTCTGAAACAATTTCAAAGCAGAGGAACTCGCCCCTCCTCCCCCTGAGCTAGCCTAGCCTGCTAGCACATACGCTAACATACCAGAGCTCCAACGCTAGCTCGCCAGCTAAATAAAACAACCAGCTACGCCGCCCTCCGTTTCACCAAAACCACCATGGTGTTCCGTCATATTAAAACTACCCTTAAAAGGTACGAAACGCCCCCAAAACAGCGTGACTACTCATCAGCTAGTCTTCTCTGCCTGCTCCATAGGTCCTGCAGATTTCCATTATTTCAGTTCATGTATTGAATTCTTTAATGGCGGCCAGGAGGACAACTCTGCCTCTCGGCTCCTATTGGCCAATTTGTGGCAATGGGGGCGTGATCCGGCTTCAAGTAGCTCCATGACTTCACAGTTTACAAGATGAAAGCTCCGGTGCATCTGTCATGCAGTGGTCACTCCTCTGGGTGATGCCTGTTAGCAGACATGTTTCACCGTGCAACATCTGCTGAATGCGACGGTTATGGGAAATATTTGGTAAATTATTAAGGGGGACATTTGAGTTTTTTTGGGGTTTTTTTTGCATTATTATATAAAGGCTGTAATTGTAAAAGCAGAATTATTTTATTGTCTGATTGAGCTGTTTGCTTTGTGCATTGAATTTTACACGAAGTCAGCTAATTATTAATATTAATAATAATATAAATATTAATAAAGTAATAAACAGCAAAAAACATTACATGTCATGATAAATAAACATGAAGTGACTTATAATAGTGAGATTTCAATGTACTTTGCAATAAAAATTTGTAAATAATATAATTATACTTTTTACATATTTGCATTGATCCTTGATAGCCAAATTCTAAACTACAAAAGCCCATTGTCCTAGATAAATTTACAAATGTGTTGCCACAGTTTATAGGTGTGTGTACATTTCAGAACAGGTGGATTACAGTCTCAGTATATAAATCACAGAGATCACAGCTTTAAATCGTTATACTTTTCGAAACTAACAGCAAGAACAAGCCTAAGCGGGTAAAATCAAGGGAGGATGTTAAATAATAAAGTAATCTAGGTCAAACTGTGAAGACAAAGATGAATACGTCACTGATCCCAGTGGTGTTTAATAATGTGAATCCCAGCTGCATTCTTGCATGCCCCCCCCCCCTGCCCCGCGCATCACTTTATTGCTGTGCTAAATAAGCAACTTTACTATCTACAACGCAAAATGCACACTGTGCTCGCTGTTTTGAATCTTTTATGTCATGTAGACTGTGCACTTGATGCATTCAGACGCATTGGATGTGCACACCTTCCTGTCATAGCCACAGCCGACCACAGGGCGGAGCCTCCGCTGTTGAAACGTCCCTATTCTGAGTAGGCGGGGCTTCGGATGGGTCGAGAAAAAATGTCAACAACATGCCGCAGACTTCCACAGAAACAGAAACTGAGGCGGGAATGAGGGACGGGCAGCAAAGAAAGGAAGCAACTCGGGCGTCTGATAACGTTGTTTCTTTATTATCTCAGTTCGCAGATGATAATTTAACACTTGTGCGGGTAGGAGTCTCCTTTGTTTGAGAGCTGTGATGCACAGGCGACATGGTTACTTCACTGTCAGCCTGCATGCACATTTAATCTTTCACATGGTGGTAGCCTATATGTTGAAAGAAAGAACTGTAGCCTTCTGCTTAACCCTTCATGGCACTGACCAGATGCCCTATCTTTTTCCTTTAATGCTCATGTGCATCACTGTAAAAGCCTCTCATTGTCAGCGTCCAGCACCTCAGCTGGCTTGGTGGTATCACTCTCATCCTGCCATCTATATAGCTTACCCTTTAATATTATTTTGTTTCTCCCAGAATATAAGCACTGGACTGGCCATTGCTGGTGTAATCCTCATAGCAAGGAGTATCAAACTGGTAAGGGAGAAAGACCCTTAAATACTGATTCAGTTCCATTTTCATCCTCTCTGTTCTCATTGCATATTGCACTATTACACAGGGTATTACTGTCTTTTAACAAAAGAGAAGTTTTACAAAAATGAGTCATTAAACCACGCAGCTCAGTTGTCTTGTTCCACGTCTCTAGATCACAAAATTTCAAGCTGCACGTGAGATCCCCGCTCGCTTTATTGAGAGGAACGTCAGCCTTCGTGGGAAAGTTCATTCTATCACAGAGAAAGGAATTGAAGTGGAGCATGTCCCCATTTATCTGCCTGTTATCTCTCCATTACTTTTAAAGTATAAGGGTAATGTGACAGACATCATGAAAGCATGTGCACAATCACACAAGAAATATACAGTCTATACTGAACCAGTAATTTATGGCTTAGCAAGGCAATTGTTGTATCTTTTTGCATCATAATGTAATTGTGACACTTTTTACTTTGCACAGTCAAGACAAATTTTATCATCTTGTCATGACTGAAAGTGGCAGGTAAGCCTGTTAGCTGCTATATCATGCCATAGGACTCACTGAGCAATAAAATCATGAAGCTTTATATAGAGTGCAGCATCAGCTGTTTCAGTATGAAGGACACGGGTCACATGTTTATCCCGCTTGACTCAACATTTCAAAGCTGATTTGCTATTTAGTATTGCGACAATTTACTGATACATCTCAGATGGTTTGCTCTTTACAATATGTAATGTTTTAGTTATAGTTAAAAATTGTAATGTACTGAAAGCTGACATCAAATTTATGGCCAAGTTATTAATCTTTTCATTCAAGGTTTTGTAGACTTCAGTTTGATTTTGCATCATCTAACGACAAGTTTTTTTCTTTATTGTTAAATGAAAAATGCAGCATTTCAGTAGTGATGCCAATGAGCCGTTATATCATACTCACACTACTATAAAAAAAAAGAAAGAATTATAACCAAGTTCAGGTCTTCATAAAATGTAATAGTAAATGCTTCATCTTTGTTTTCTTCAGGTGTGTCCACGTCTCCATTGCTGGTGCATCTTGCAGGAGTGGAGCTGACACCAGAGGGAAGGTTATGGCTGCAGGAGAACGTGGCTCCTTCTCAAATGGTGTGGCTGAAACTTATTAGCCGAGAGGGCGACATGTTACACTGTTTTGTGTCTCAAAGCAGGGTGAGTTGTCTCTGACAAATATGTAATAAAGTGAGTAATTAATGATAAGTTATAAAGTTGTATTTCTCTGTCTTCTCTCATCTCTCCAGAAGGGGTCATTAAGGAGCTACTGTATGAACGAAGAAGTCCTCGGGCTGGGACTTGCTCGCACTGCCCCCGTCCCCGGTGTCCTCCCTAACTCTCGCCTCTACTGGCGTCTCCACAAACGACTCCACAGGGCAGAGGTGAAAGCTGAGAGGAAGGGTCGGGGTCTGTGGAAGGAGGACAGCCTGTGGGAGAGAACTTCCAAAGCTATCAGCAACAATGCTTTATTCAGCCTAATGAAGAGGATCTTTAAAAGGACTTGATGCACCAAGTGAGCACTTAATCCAAGTCAGAATCCAAAAAAAAAAAAAAACAGTTAGTAGTGTGGCCAAAAATATATTTCACATTCCTTTTATTGTGCACTTAGGATATTTTGAAGTCTTTGATCTGAACAATGTATTAGATTTGCTTTCTATTTCTCTGATACTTAAAAAAAACAAACAAGAATTACATTTTAACACCAAATCTTCATGACACACATTTTGTAAATGTTTAAAGTTTGTTTTACTGTTTCTCTGTCATAAAAAGCTTGAAATGATTACAAACGTCGTTGAAAGCTCAGTCTTCAATCCCGAATCCCTGAGCTTTCATTACCAATTAAACCACAACTAGACACAGCCTCATCTGTTGGTGTGTGTGTGTGTGTGTGGGGGGGACCTCACTAAACTCAGGATGGGGGTGGGGTATTTAATAGTGTTCAAAATGGAGAGGGGGTCCACTTGTCCACAGTTGCTATAGAAACATGTGAAATACAAAGCAAACCAAAGGCTAAACTCTATATTGGTGGCCCTCAAACCCCATGGGAGCCTTATGTGTGTATGTGTGTGTGTGTGTGTGTGGGGGGCTTTTATGTACCTATAAAGAGGGCCTTTTTAGTTGTAATATGAACAGTACATTTAAGCACTAAGCACAGTGGGAAATGGAGATCAAATCAGTCTGATTTCAGAACACTTCGTGGAGTTACTGCATAAATGAATGAAAAATCTCATGAGTGATATTTATTTGCAAATGTTATTCTCATCAGCATACACCAACACCTGCACCAAAACAAATTTCCTGTTGAGGATTGCTCTCCTGTTATTGCTTTTCATTGCCAACATTACACCTTGTGTCCGTGTCTGTTACTCATACTTCATCCAAGTAAGGCAGATGAGGAGGAGGAGGTCCTGCAAATGAGGCCAGTCAGTGATGCGGCCTGTGGGGTGCGGGGTGAGGGGGGTCTCCGTGTAGTGAGAGGTGAAGCAGTCAATCCAGTGGGCACAAGGAGATTAGTGCGGAGGAGGGTCACAGGGGTAGAAGGGGATTTTGGGTTTGAGCACAAAGGCAGAAGAGGAGGAGTCACAGTAGTAGGGAAAGGGAGTGGGGTGGGGGGATGGGGGGGAATGATGAATCAGATCGCTCTTTTGTTGTGCAAATGTTACTAGCGACTGTTACTGCCAAAGAGGCTTGTGATTGGTGGGCTGGTTTAAATTGTAAGGTGCATTTCAGGCTGATGGCTGTTGCTGCCAGACTTTGAACTGTCACTGAGGGCGGAGTGGGAGGGAAACCACGGCTGTGACAGACAGCAGGAGGAGGGCAAAGTTTCTAAAGCAAGTGATCACAGAGAGTTTGTGCCGTTTAATCAGGAGGTTTAAATGTTTTAGTTAGCTGTTGGTCTAACTACCACTTGTATCTCAGTTAACTGATGGTAATTTTATATTTTTAGAGGTAGGAGGGCCTAATTGCCATATAGTAAACAGTTAATTAGTTTCCATTTGTCCAGATATAATCTTGATTTAGGGCTATTTAATTCTTCACCATCTTTGTATACACTACCATAAGCACTGATGACAATTCAAATTGTAACACAAAAATTGACAGTGTCCAGTATAGTATAGTTGTATAGTTAACATTTAGTACAGTTAAAGAAAAATAGAAATGGATATGTCAGAGTGGAGAAAGCATTATTAAAGATGTCAGCTTCTGGAGGTTAATGCCAGGGTCTTTAAATGTTTGATTCAGAAGTATTTAAAAAGTCTGTTTTTTCTTTTTTTAGTTTTAATTTAAACCTGAACAAATTATGAAACACAGTCCACTCCGAAATCCATTCCAGGCTTTCCCCAGTTCACTAGTCCCACACCAGTAGTAGTCATTGAAAAGGCACCATGCTTGATCTGGTGGTGGGTTCTTACCCACACAGTGAAGTTGTTGGAGCGTTCTCTGCCTGAAAACAAACCACTGGGACTATAACAGATTTACATTAGTGCCTGATACTATGGAAGTCCAGAACCTGAAGGACCGCTGTATTACTACCAATGAAAGTGACAAGATTTGGTGAAGGAGGACAACTTTTAACCTCAAAATCTGAAACTGAACTAAAAGACCTAAGTAGGTAAGCTGGTGCATGATGGCAGAGCACTTTTTTTTTCTTTGTTTCTTAAAAAATTACAGCAAGACATCAAATAATTAGGTGCATTTTACTAACATTAACGGCTTACTTCTTAACTGTGAACTTTAAGACTGAAGCAATCTGCGCTCAGTCAGCTGTCACTTTAAATGTGCTGTTGTTAGGACATTGTATGCAGTATCCAAGCAGCTGTGCACCTGTTAAACCTGTGTGCCTACCTGGACACAAGCTCTATAAAACCAAAACTCAAGACATTTTGATCCTTATCTTTATTGTCCTGCTCCAGGTAAGAGGGTCAGGCTACATGTCTCGGATCATTTTGACCACGACAGACTGCATGGTCTCATGTGATCATTCCTGTATTTCTTTCATGTTATTTGGCTTTCTTGCTGACACAATTAGTAATTAATCAGTGTTACTGATGAAACATCTCTGTGACATTCAGATTCAGCTACTTTTGGTGCTCTTTGCCATGTGAGCTTTAACAGCACAGATTTGCAGCAGGGCAGCATAACAAAGGCCTTTATTACACTCAGCCGGTAGCCATGGCAGAGAGAAAGAGATGGGGCACTCCCCTATCCCAGAGCACAGTCCTTGGGGATTTTTGATTTGATTTGAGTGGGTTGTTGTGAGTGGTTGGCCCTATGTGAAAGACAAAGAGATTTAAAGAGACAGGGAGCTAGTGGGACACTGAAATGCACCCAAAAACACAAAGTAACTTTCCATCTCTGGTGCTCCTGCCTCATGAACTTTATAGAATGCTGTCAGCTTAAAATACAAGGAGTGCCATTGGGCGAAGCATGCACAGACGAGTGACAAATTAAAAGAAAAATGTGGACCTCTACAGTGAGGGTGTCCAGGTGTAGGGAACATCTTGATGGTAAGGTCTGGGTTTCAGGGCTGACACCTTTTTCATGATTGGAGTTGTATCTTCCATGATGACAATGGCCCATCCACAACACAAGGTGTCATTGAATTACCATTGGGAATGATGATTGTTATATGCCATGGCCTTTGGGCACCTGTTGGAGATTTTGGGCCACGAGGTTAGACCAAGCTCGTCAGCACTAAGGAAATATCTTTTGGAAAAATGGTAATCCATCTTTCCCAAAGACTTCTTATGGAATCATTGATAGGGCACACTGAAGCTGCTGGCAACCCAATATGAAGACACTTCATGCTGTTTTTAATCTTTAATTTGTCTACATGCTATTAACACACTGTGTATGAACCTAAAGTCCAAAGTGTTTTTTTTCATGTGCAGTTCAGCCTTGTTAACTTAATTTTCTATTGGATGAGTCAGCTGCTTGTTTCACCTTCTGCCATAATAAATGCACACTGGTAACAACTGTACCACTTTGCCGCTATTCCATCACACACCCACATGCGCTGTGAAGGCTTTGTCTGTGTGTGTGTGTGTCTGTGTGTGTGTGTGTGTGTGTGTGTGAAGGAATGCATCAGCCGTAAAGTGACTCCCTATGTTGTGTGAGTTAAAGTATTGTGAACAGTGTATCAGCTTGCTGGTGCTGGGTTGTAGGAGTGGAAACACGATTCCTTGTGGGTGCTGGGATCACTCATGATCATGAATAATTTAAATTTCTTAGTGGAAAGGAAAGGAGGAGGCAATAAAGTGAAAAGTTGAGGACTGAACTGACCACACTTTGAAGGTCTTGTATATACATTTCAAGGGTAACTTTGTGGATATAACTTTCTAACAACTTTCGGTAAATTAGACTTTAAAGTGAACAGCTGCTACTCTCGTAAACACACTTTTTCCACTGAAATGGGAAATTGTCTGTGGTCTGTCTCTTGTCAATGAGAACACAAAACAGAGCATGCAGGCAGTACTTTTATAGCACCATTTTTTACTCAAATTGAGCATTCAAAGTACTTCTAGAGTACTTCCTACAACAAATTACATTCACCCAATGACACACACATTCATATAGAACCATTATCTATGCCTATCCATGCTCTAATTTAAAAGCTAAGGTACAGAGAATGAAAAACAAACAAACAAATACAGTCTTTTATGAGGACAGCAGAACAGTTCCAGTGCTCCTTTCAATTGTGCTCCAGGTCTCTGGTACTCTACTGAAGGGATGGAATACAATTCTTCCAAAAGATAATATCTCATTTTGAAGATGATGGTGGACTGCCTCCTTAACACATCGGTCCAGAATGTCCCACAGATGTTCGACTGGGTGTAAATTCTGTGACTGTGAAGGCTGCATATTATTCTGATCATTCTGATACTCATCAAACCATTCAGTGACCCCTTGTGCTGTGTCACTGTCATCCTTGAAGAGACATCCCCCATCAGGATAGAAATGTTTAATTTTAGGTTAAAACTGATCACTTAAAACAACTTTGTATTGCAAAAGACCTTCACTCTGAGTAGACTAAAATCATGCCAGCAAAATAGTCCTCCTGCAGCCCAACAGAGCCAATGGACCCCCTCACTGTAGGGGTGAAGCGCTCAGGCGTTTCTTTTAATTCGTCGCTTGTCTGTAGTTGCAATTCTCGTACTGCCCCCCTCTGTAACACAACACTGACCCCTCTGTAACCCGAAGGTTCACCTTGTATCTTTATCAGGTCTAAGCTCTGTGAAACAGCTCTGACTGGGCAGTTTAGATGTTACAACTTCCTTGTCTTTCCTCTTAGTCTGGTTAAACTATAAAATAATTGTTTGTAGTACTTAAACAATGAGTTGACTTGTCAGCCAACTGGACCACACAAGTGTAACACAAGTGTAACACAAACAGCCAAATCAGAAACAAACCTGTTTTTTAAAACAATTGTCCAGTTTGTAACAATATATTGAACAATGTATTACAAACTACAATATTCATAAGTGTTCAAATGTAAAATCTTAGACTTTTGTTCCCCAAACTTTCAGTACAGATTATTCTAAAATATTGCTGAGTTAGTAAGTCATTCGGTCTCTTCTATGAAACCGTCTGTCTAGCCGTCAGCATACCAAGACTGTTTACTCTATTCTGATAACTGCTCAACAAGCAATTGCAAGGTACTCATTGACTCAGTAGACCATAGAGGGTTTACAAGCAGTGTGCCATTAGGATCCCTTTTGTTACAGTCAAGGTGGATGTTTAGAGAGTGACACAGTTGACTTGGATATGAGCAGAACACCCTCTGTTTCAGTTTTATTGTGTGTACCAACAGATTTTAGGATATTATGAGGTAGAGTAAAGCAATCTGACAAACTATGTACTCTGTGTCAGTGCAGATTTATTAACTCTATACATGACTGCTAGACTTCCAGCATTTATGACAGCTGGCCTTATAAGATAAAACAGAGCTATCATTGTACATCTCATTATTCATGTCTGAACAGTGCACTCTTTGTCATGTGTCAATATGGCGTAACAGATGCTGCTCTCTTTGTGTCTCAGTCATGAGAGGGGCATTGTTTAATACACTAATATATAGGCAGATATTTACATCAGGTTTCAAATGCGCACTTTGACCTTTTTTTTTTTTTTTTAATATTAGGCCCCAAAACTATCTAGTTGTAATTCTAGGCGTCTAGCTTTTTATTAGCACTGTTTATGTAAAGCATGTTTTTAATTGAAGTTGTTTTTTTTTAAACTGATGGTGTATACTGTGTTCAGGGTGTCCCAGATACCATGTTTAAGTCAAAGGTGCTTTTTTATTTGTTTGCTTTTTAGAATTTTTTAGAAGGACATTCAAAGTTCTTCTTTGGATCTTGGCTGTCTTTTGTTCTCTGTCAAGATGATCTCGCACTGCTTCAATAATTTTGAGGTCCAGACTCTGGGGAGGCCAATCCATGACTGATAGTGTTCCATTGTGTGTTCTTCTATCCTGGTATCATTTTGGTGCATTGGCAGTGTGTTTGGAATCTTTGTCATGGGGAAAAATGAAGCCATTGCCAATCAGATACTTTCCATATGGTATTGCATGGTGGATCAAAATTGGATGGCACTTCTCTGTGTTCATAAATCCATCAATTTTGACAAGAGCCCCAAAACCACTGGTTGAAATGCAGCCCCAAACCACGACAGAGTCTCCACTGTGTCTTACAGATGTACATACATACATACACTTGCATATGAACAACAAATTTCAAGTTTGGATTAATCACTCCATCAGACCTGTTGCCACTAATTTTCAGTTCAGTTGTTGTGTAATTTGGCATACCTCAGCCTTTTCTCCCCGTTCCTTTTCCTTGAGAATGGCTGTTTAGCAGCCACTGACACCATTTCTGATGAGGGTTCAGTGAACACCAGATGGATCAACTGAAGGGTCAGATGCATCTCTCAGGTCCTGTGTCAGGTCTTTGGTGCATTCCCCCCTGTTTCTGAAGGATGTGACTTTAAGATACAGATGCTCAGCATGTTAAGTTATGCCAAGTTTCTGGCTAATAGCTCTTTGGAAATCACCTTGTTGGTGCAAAAATACTATTTTATGCTGTCAAACTGTCCTATCTTTGGCATTTGACATTGATTCAACTAAAGACGGGAGAACAAATTATATATTTTATGACAGGCTGTTAGTAATAAAGAGCTTAAAGATAAAAATTTTTAATTGGTTCTTTGCTGAGTTGTCCGATATGTGTAGACACAACACTGGTTCATCCCTTGAGTTAGGTGCCCTTTTTATGCTTGAATGATTCATAGGTCACTGTTAAGCAGCTTAACAAAATAAAACAAACAAACAAAAAAAACATTCCTCTGGAAATGGTCAGGTACAAGGACTGGACTAAAAATGAGTGAAAAAGCAGCCAATGTCTAAAGAAAAACTTTCAGAAAGACTAGAGAACTGTTGCTCTAGACTACTTTAAAAATTCCAATGAAGTCTGGCTCATTGGAAGTAAAATATAAAGAAATGAGGGGTGGCTCAAAACCTTTGCACACTACTGAATACTGACTTGAACATGCAATCACATGTAAATTGGATGAATTTCTTGCTCCCTTATGTTGCAGCTAGTTGGCTGATGTTAGCTTGCTTCCTCCCTAACGCGGCTGCTGGCACAATACTCATTTTTTGTTTTCGTCCACATGCTGAGTTTGTGTTCGTGTCTGTGTTGTGCTGAGAGCAAGTCATTTGTTGTGTTAGTGAAATGTTTCCAAGCAGACATTAACAAGTGCTGACACTGTAGGGCACCGAAAGAGAGGCACTGAAGCACTGTGGAGTATGCATATGCACATCCCTTTCGCAGAAAATCCATTGTGTGTCCTTTACACAAACATCAGTGTGATGCAAACAACAATGAAACTCAGGGAAGAGCTCATTTTCGAAGCTATATTACAATCCATTCTCACACTGGCAATAAAATAAGCATTCAGCTCTTGAAAACTGCTTCACATTCTCATATAAAAAATCTTTTGGTCGGAGTATGGTGAACTCTCAGAGCGGTTGTATCATAATGGTGTGGGCCTGCTGTTTTGTTATGATTTCAACATACGCTTTGCTCCACGTCCTGAATATGTGACCATTTGCATTGTTCCTGATCAGTTATCACCAAACAGAAAGTCTACAGCAAAACCCAGTCAACCTGTCACTGTATCCAAACCCACAAACTGCTATAGGACACTTTAAAACCCCAAATTCAGAGTATTATCAGACAAGGTGTTGACAAGTTCTTAGCAGATTATCTAAACCACTTCAACTGGTGGTAAAACTCAAAGCGAATGGTTACGCAGTGACTATACGCTATCATTAGAGGACTTCTTAGAGTTTATCTGGGAGGTTTAACTATGATTACAACTCAATAGGGTGTATAGAAGCATTAAATCTGACCTAAACGTTTACTTTTTGATACTTTTTTTTTAAAAGCCCTGCATGCCCTCTAATGTCATATTTGATCATTAATAATACTTCCACAAACAGAGGCTACAACACGCTACAGGTAACCTCTGCATTAGCACCGTATAAATATCTACATAAAACAGTAATGTATTTGTACTTGACAAGTGGAAGTACTGAAATGCTGCATCCATATATTTTAGATTATGTTACTCCACTATGATTTAAATATCTACTACAACAAAGCTTTTCACTGGCAGACATCTTTGACCTACTTCCTGTCAGGACCTGAAATAGAGTAGCTGTGGCAGTCTGGCAGTGAACTATCTATTTTTAAGCTGCTCTCTCACAGTCAGGAGCCCAATAGAAAAGAAAGAATGGATTGTGTTCCTCTGAGGTTTCTGCACTCTATGGATAAGAAGGGTACTACAGTTACATGTAGTTATAAAAGTCATTTTACTGACTCTCAGGTCATGAGCATGACAGTACCCCCACCTACACTAACACACGGGCATACACACACATGCACACACAGATGGAAATATCACTCATGCTTAGCATGACTTAGAGCAAAGACTCCAAATGCGGTCATTTTCAGGTAACATCTTGCTTGTTTAGTACAAAAAAACTTTTTGTTGGCTTCCTGGAAAACTTCCAATGACAGCATGTCTTGCTATAGTCAGCCAAGCAGTAGACCACCACACACTTGTTTTTACCAATTCAAAGGTAATTTATTTACTAATTAGTGAACTCTCGAGGTGGGTATGGGTTTTTTATGTTAGGATAGAGCTGGTCTGCTGTCCTACTTCCTCTTGCTTTCAGTGTGCTAAGCCAACCTACTGAGCAGCTAACTGTGCAGCTTTATATTAAAAACATCTGAGAATTCCATCAGTCTTCTCATCTACAGTATCTCCTTGTAAGAAAGTGCCTAAACCTCTTTTTTTCTTCTAAATTGTACTGTACCAAAGTGACAAGTCAGTTTCTTCCAGGTTTGTGGTTCTGTCACAAAAGCACCACTTACTGAAAGAACTGTCAGTTCAGATGGTCATTGCATTGTTGATGCCATTTTGCTGCGTGTCTTTGCACAGCATTTATAACGTCTGCTGACTTGTATGTGCAAGCCTGGTGAGTTCTTGCCATGTGATTTGTCTTTTTTTATAATCTATCTGCATCGCAACCTGACATCCCGTAAAAGCTGTGCAAACAATATCCCCCATCATCTACCGCTGCTGCTCAACTCCTGTCTCTAATTTGGACTCTGTTATGAAAACAAACAGATTTTAGGAACATTATTCTATAATTAAACAGTAAGCCTCAAGGGGCTGTGCTCTACAGTGAATTGAAAGCCCCTTAAGAGACTTTGCAGGCATAAGGTGGAGCAGCGCTGAAGAAAAGCCTCAGATTTTTGTGCTTTTGACATGAAGGCAACACAAAAGTTGTCTCATCTCCTTTAATTAAAAGCTTTTTTGCTGAGTAGGAATAATGACACAAATTCAAAGCTGTATTCCTCCAACTGCCAGTGCACTAGGCTGCACTGATTAGCTAAAATATGCGCTATCAAAGCCCCCTTAACTCTTTTCTGTTCCTTTATTGTTCTTCTTTAAACACTTTCTCCACTGTTTTTCTCCCTTATACCCTGAAGTAAAAGGGGAATATTTGGGTTTTCATATGTTTTGTGTTTGAGTCAGTTGTTTCTATTATGTACTTTTCTTTTTTCTTTAAATATCTCGTAAAGTTAACTCCCTGCAGCAGCAGTCACCAGTGTACACCTAATCAACAATTATAAAGTCTTAGTATTTGTTGAAATTATACTATTCCAGCTGTCTACGAAAAGAAGGGCTACTAAAATAAAATAGAATAAAAACATAGAAAAATTAAAACCTTTTTGTGTCATGAAACTGCTCTACTGACACTTAAATGCATTGGCATCACTGGATTAAGCACACCCTGGCTTGAATGACATGGGTCTCATAATAACAGGACACATGAGTCTCAGTCCATGTGGTCTATGATAAACATCCACATTACAGGCCTGTTATAAAGCAAGGTGATTGCAGGGTCACAGGAAAGTACTTTCACCTTCAAGAGACTTGACCCTTGAGCTCTGTGTGTTTCAACAGTCACCTCTCCTCAGGTCAGCCGGAACCAGATGCTATTAACTGTCTCAGAGGCTCCAAGCCTCTCCAGAACTACACATCTTTGGTTTGTGTGTGTTTATAGTGGGGTGCACTAAATCAGAGAAAGACAGATGAGCAACAGGTGGGAAATCACTAAGAGCTGGCATGGCAGCAGTAGGAATGAAAGGTAATCTGGAGGAAGTAATGGAAAATTTGGTCTCCTGGAATAATGTTGAGGAGAAACGGAAAGAAGATAAATGGGAACACATGCTGAGAAGTTGAGGGAAAAATTCAAAGGGGACAAAAATCTGGATGAAGAGAACTGGCCAGCAAAAATGAGACCTGGTTGGTGAATGCAGAGCAGGAGAGACAACAGGGAGTCTGGCTCGTGTCTAAATAGCAACAGTTGAAAATTTTTATTCATTTCCATTTTTGATTAAATCTAGAGAGGTGGAAAAGGACTACTGAGCTAACTCTGAAATATTTTCTTTCATGTTGACTTTTACAATTATTGTAATGGCATATTTGTGTCCAGATAGAAAACATTTAATCCTAAAATCTTCAGTAAGCCTTATTTTTAAACCAATTTTTTTTTTTTTTTTTTTGCCGTTTGGAGATTTTTGATTTGGCTCACAGCTAAAAACATGCAATGGATTCATTTTTTTCTTTTATATTACATATATCATTACATTACTTTTAACATTTATCCAAATTTCTGCAAAACTGTTTAGACAGCATAATCCAATTGTCCTTTCCCCCCATAGGTCATCCAGTTGTTTGTCTTCTTCCTCTCGCCATGAGCTCCTGGGTGGTGAACAGGAAAGGAGAGCCACAGTATCGACGGCACTTCCTGGCAGACAACAGCATATTTCATGGTAAATATCAAACACGCACGCAATAAGAATACACAGACTATGATTTTGACCACATTCTTTCTGATACCCGCATGTATTAAGAATGGACACTAGAGGGAGATGCATTGCCAAAAAAAGTGCATAAAGTAATATCGCTAACCTGTTTCTGACATTTCCATCACCTAGTAAGTACAAGGATATGTGTGTATGACACTGTTACCAACTATGGTACTAAAATATAAATTAAAATAGAAGGCAATGATTTGCAAATTATATATGTAACTTAAATCACCACAAAGACAACATATCAAATGTTAAAACTGAGATATTGTGGTTGTTGTTTTTTCTTGTGCTCATTCTACATTTGATGACAGCAACATGTTTCAAATATGTTGAGGCAAGGCAAACAAAACACCAATAAAATAAAATAAAATAATGTAATACTAGCAAAAATCCCCCAAACAAACAAAACTCTTGGTAAACCAAGTATGGGGTACGGGGGAAAAAAACATCATAGCAAGTCTGAGACTTTTTAAACTAAAACTGCAAAGTACACAGCATCATTAAAAGAAGAGTATGTTCAGGGAACAATGCTGTAATGTTTGAGTGCTCAGGTGATAGCAATTCTGGCCTGGAAATCAGTGCATGGAATTAGGAACACTTCAGGAAAATATTGTCAATTATAAGCTAAGTCAATTCATTTCTCCACAATTAAAACTCTGCCACCCAAAGAATACTTTACATGTGCAACATCGAGAAGTGTAAAACTGTTCTGTTCATTGATGGTTTGAAATTATTTTTGGAAATCACAGAGG
This sequence comes from Pterophyllum scalare, assembly GCA_024447675.2. NCBI lineage: Eukaryota > Metazoa > Chordata > Actinopteri > Cichliformes > Cichlidae > Pterophyllum > Pterophyllum scalare. The sequence continues at coordinate 40,853 of JAMQGT020012528.1, read as the reverse complement.
CTGCGTCCTCCAGGCTAAAAACCATCCAGATTGCTATTAGCTAACAGCTCAAGTGTCAGCTTGATGGGATGAGCTTCCATTGGTGCCTGTAGCATAGGTACCCTTCATCTGTGAAAGTACCATCAATACTGAATTATATAGACAGCTTTTGGAGCATCATATTGTGCATTCCAGTCAATGTCTTTTAGGCCTTGCTTATTTTTAAGCCTAGTCTATATCAAACTATATCATTTGTAGTGAAAGGGGGCAGGTGCTTAACTGACCAGTCAAGACCTGACATCCACTGATAAGGTGTGATGTAATATGACAAAAACTGACTGCTATCTTCTCAGGTCCAAAGCACTTACAGCCTGTTGTTAAAAGAAGAGATGATGAAACACAAAATATGCCCCTATCCTGCCATCATATTCAAAATACACACAAAATTTAAAAAAAGAAGCTATTTCTTAACCAACTTTTGAGATATTACAATAGTACTATTTTCAAATAAATATGGTTGAAATGATTTGCTCATCACTGCATTTTCCAATTTCTTTGGAAATGCCACATTTTTCTTTTTGTTAATGTATGCACATATCAGCTGTATCACTTAGAGACTTTACTGTTTACGTTAGATAATCTAAATCAGTTTTTCCGTCCAAATTCTCCTTAAGCTGAACTAAATCCACACATGCAGTCGCATCAGTTTGATCTCGATCTCCGCACTGACAGATCTGCCAGACAAATCCACGAAAAATCTCGGATGGGTCGGTTTGCCTCTGTGGCTCACACACCTACAGCAGACAAACCGTTTAAAGCCTCACCTTGACAAACTGCCTCCCGAATCTCCATCCTACTCCAGGAGACTGTGTGTTACACACTGCCTGTGCTTTTTCTTGTCAACGAACTGTAGTAGAAAACAGGGTTCACTGCTTCAGTGCTCTTGTGTGGATGATGGACTGACCTGACTGACACAGAGAGAAAAAGCATTGGTGTGAAAAAGTGTTTTCCCTTCTTGAAATCAGAACATTATCATGTTTATGAAATTCGTAAATTATGAACAATTTCTTTATATATATATATATATATATATATATATATATATATATATATATATATATATATATATATATATATATATATATATATATATATATATATATATATATATATATATATAATTTCTTTGAGGATGAAGTTGCCTTTTCTTTTAGACTCTATGGACTATTGATGTTATGAAAATGGAACTGCTCTTTTCTTTGAGAAGATGCTAGGATGTAGTTATTATTTTTAAGCTGCTGTCATTTTTCAGAGGTACAAAAGGAAGACAATCACTCAAACTGTATGAACTATTTGCTGTGTCTTTGCTGAACTTCAGATCCTTTTTTAAAAAAAATCCCAGTTTGCATTTTTCCCTCAATGCCCCTGTTTGTCTTTTAGCGTCAGAACATATATTTCTTTTTATCTTCACTCTGCCTCTTTTCCTTCTTCTTAGCTGTTTGCAGTCTTCTGAATTGTCAGAGTGACTAATTTTGGTTTTTGTTTGGTCATGATGCATAAATTTGTGCAAAATGGTTCAGGGTGGGTTCAGAAACTGTCTTTGAGCAGGCAGGTGTGAATGAAGAGGTGTTTATGTTTGAATTAGACTCAACAGTTACCTTCTAATACACACGATGCTAATGGAAAATGCATACAGACACGCGACACTAAACTGAGGGTGACACTGGTGTTCAGACATGCCTTTTTGTTCTTTCAGACAGCACTAATCGATTTGGTAACCTCTGCCTCTGGCTCCCAGTGTTGGAACACTGCGCGTCTGTGTGTCTGCTTGGTCATTCCAAAATTGTCTCTCGCAGTCCTAAATGAAATGGCTTCAACGAGGACCAGTGAACGAAACTAATCTATGAGCTTCAGACTGAGTAAACTTTCATTAGGGAAATGACTCTACTAGGATGATACGCTCCGGGCTGGACACACACACAAAGACGCTCACACGCAATTTAAGCACCAAAAATTTACCTATTAATTGATGCTTACACGGGACTTGATCTGCCTCTGTCTCTCTCTCCCGGTAATATGTCCCAATGTGTTTACTGCATTACCATTATTTCATAAAGCCTGCTTCCTGTTGTGTCTTGGAGAAAGCAGAGAGAGAGAGACAGGCAGTGTAAAGTGGGTCATAGCGTTGGCATCGCTGCGCAATTGTGCCTTTTTTTCTTCTAAGGCTAAGTGCAATCACCGACCAAAAAAAGAAACATATAACGAAACAAACAGAGCTCATTTTGGTGGGGAATTTGAACTGTCGTCAAACAGCTGATCCAGACTGTCGGGCAAAAACTGATGAAAATGTCCAAATGGCCAACTCGGGTGGCTGAGCCAGCGCGCTGTGCGCTATCATTCACCCTCATTCATTCCACGCCCGTCTTGAGCTCTTGCTTATTAACATCCACTCTCCGTCAACCCACCGAACGCATGAGAAATCGGCTTATCGTTTTGCTTCTGTGTTGCGCCTGGTGAGAGGAGAGGATGTGCGCTCACATACTGTGGATGTGAGCTTTGGTGATTTGTGAATCCACTCTACCGACAGCTCAGGGAGGCAGGTACTGAGGAGCAGTTCTGGGGCTTGTTTTTGGATAAAAAAAAAGGTGACACTTCATGATTATGGCGCGCTTTTTGTGAACAGTCTAGTCATCATGGAGAAATGGACTAATCGGATACTTTTTTATGGCTTCTTGGCATTTCAAACCGCTACAACCAGGGAATAAAATGATGCCCGAAGCGCATGGAGGGATTTTGTGAGACCAACAACTTCAGTCCTAAATGGCAGAGCTTGAAGTTTGCAGAAATCTTAGTTTGGAGGGGGGTAAGTGATGATTTTCAACACTTGTACGTTTGGTTATTTGGTGTTTCTGTCTCATAGAGGACAGTGCGGTGCACACATTCCTTCGCGTGCGCAACAGCCTACATTGCAAACAGGCTGGAGCGTAAAATCTCCATTGCGCTTGTTGTTGTGTAGAATTTTCATCACCCACTCTGCTGCAAACGCTGGAAAAAGGAATCGAATCACACTGTAATTTGCACGAGGGATTAATTAGGCAGTACTTAGGCTAATGTTTATTGGCGATACAAGAAACAATTAATTAAAATTTATTTTAATTAAAATTTCTAAACTGCTAAGAAATTTTGTCAGTTTATATGAGAAATCCTGATGAAGAGCAGCAGGGGAGAAGCGGAAAACTGTCCCTGGTGCTGAAAATGCCCCTTTGAAGGTGTCACTAGGGGGCAGAAAACCCCCTTAAATTCTCGATTGGAAAATACTGCCCTCAGTTAATAAAGAGCTGGATGTGCTACATCCTGTAAGATCCTGCATCTTCTGCACTGTTAACAGAAATCTGACCATCCCTGAGATGTCTACAAGTTCTGTCACTACAATGCCTTGGTGAGAACATGTCTGAGAAACTGACACACCACATAGCATTACCACATGCCACAGCTCGTTAATAGATGTGGACTTTATTGTCGGTGGCATCAACAGAAATAGGATCATCTTGAAAATCAGGCGGGGCACGTTAAGCACCGCACAGCGTAGCAGAGCTTTTCATCAAGCCTTGATGGCCAAATTGAAGCCCTAACAGTCCCCGGGGCTATTAGAGCAACCCTTTTATGATGTCAAAAATATGGAGAATCCTTTGCACTTATAAAGCAGAATGTGTCAAGCTGTCAGCCCCTCCACCCACCCCCTGCAGTGCCAGGGTTTGTGTGTTTTTCTTTCTCATGTTGGGGGTTGAGGGAGGGAGGGAGCCTTGGACACGAAAGCCAGCTCTTTATTCATTTTGAGCAACTCTTGTGCTTCATGAACAATCCAGCTCTTGTTGTGAGAGAAACAGAACAAAAAAATGAAAGCGCGAGAAAGGAATGGAGGAGCATACATAGATACTTATCTCTTCCACATGGAGGAAATGGCTTTTCCATGTAAAATATGCTCATCCTCATGCATCTCTTCTGTAATGATTTTGATGAGTCTCAGTGCACACCCTCTGTCACCCATGCCTTTTCTTTTCTATAGCTTCAGGGTTGAAACAGTGAGCAGACACCAGGAAGAGGCACACTCTCATTCTTTTAGATTGTTTCTGCTTTTTAAAAGTAACTCTCTCTCTCTTTCTCTTCTCTTCTCTTCTCTTCTCTTCTCTGCTCTTCTCTTCTTCTTTTCTCTCTTCTGATGGAAATGAAATAAAAATGACCTCCCACCCATCTTAGGCAATTTTAAATAGACAATCTTTCAGTAACATATCACATAATATGATACTGAAACACAGGTAGTGCTGGGAAAAAGGCCCCACATCCCACTGTATTACAGTTCTCAGTGTGTCCAATATAACAATAATTAATTTCATGTTCTTTTCTTTTCTCCCAAAAGGGAATTTATTTTTTATATGACATTTTATTGCTGCTGAGTTACTCTATCTGTCTGCTTGGTGACATAGACACTGGCACATCACATCTGGTCTTGCTTCGGACATGCTGGATGAGATTGTAAAAATCCAGCTTCTTGAACCTACTGGGATCCTTTTGGTAATTATCAGTATGAATCTGCAGCCAGGCAGTCCATTTATAGTGCCGTATTTGTATTTAAGTGTGAAAGAGAAAGGAAATTATCCATAAATACTGTCTTTTATTTAATTTCCTTTCATCCCTTCATCATTTAATGAACTACCCTGAAGCTCATTTCACTTGTATTCAAGACTTTTTGGGCTGTCTTGTCTCCCCCGATATGGAGCACAAGGCAGGCAATCGTAGCTTCTCTCAAACATTTTTTGTGAAGTTGTTGAGATCAGACAGGTTTTTATGGCAGTCTGGCTCTGCCAGAGATACTGCATCTCAATCATCTTGCCTGGCTTTGGGAGGAAGAAAGAGGAAGCTTGAACATTGCACAAACAGTCGACAACAGTGTACAAAATGTACACATAAATGGTGCACAGACACACATGCAGGGTTCAGTTCCCTCCTTTGAAGCTGAACTCCTCCACTCAGGGACCCCCTGTATCAGCTTGGGCAAATGCATTATCATGCCGCAGTTGTCGTGTGTTTATTTTTATTCCGGTGTTTCTCCACACTCTGTACCCAAGGGAACGTGGGAACCCATTTGTAGCACTGGTGGCTTGAACATGGCCCTAAGCGCTCTTAATTAGGTGAAGTAAGTGACTGCGACAGAAGAGTGAGTGTGTATTCTTCTAAAAGAAGGTCTACCAAATGTTCTTAGCTCTATTGTAGAAGTTTTGTGTAATGACGTTGTTTTAAAAAGAATTTATATTTGCAAGTATACTCCAGATCCCAGCAGTTAAGACCTTTTGGCATTGTGTTGCTGTCGAATGCAAAGTGTTGAAGCTGTGATAATGTTTAACACTGCTAATTTTTTATCTTGATTCCCATTTATCTGTGTCATAACTTTAAGTTTTTATATGCGATTTACAATGTATAAATAGACAGTGAATATACACATACACCCAGAGTCTATCACAGCGCTAATGTATAGAGACACAGCCATTCATACATGCACTCACTTGCACCTATGGCCAATTTAAAATCACCAGTCCTTTAATCCTTTAAGCTCAGGTATGTCTTTGGATTGTGGGAGAAAGCTGGAGTATTGAAGCGAAAGCATACAAGCATGAGGAGAACATGCAAACTCCCCACGGAAAAGACACAAATCCAGCTAGTGGATTTGAACCCAGGTCCGTGTTGCTGTGAGGCAATAATGCTAATCAATCTACCACCATGCTGCCCCCACATTGAATTTGATAGCCTTAATTAATAGAAAAATAAAATTATTATTGACTTTGCTGCAATTGTCACATTTTGTAAATTCAGTAGATGGGATTGTACCATTTGGTGGGAGTGGACAGTGTGTTTGACACCTCTAATGTAGTTTGTTCACTTTTTGTCCTTAAGTGAAGCACTTCTAATTGGTCAAATCAACATGGATATTAACATGGCTAACTGTTCAGTTTTTCTTTGCTGAAATATTCCAGCTAGCCTGTACAAGCAGCACACGGGAGGATATTAGCTTAGTTATGAATTCGTTTTCAGATTAGGATAATATTTTTATGGTTTTTGCTGCCTTCATGCCTTTTAACAAGAAAATAATGCACCATAAATCCAAGTGAGCTTATAGTGACACTCTATGATGCCACCTGCGAATAGTTGGTTCGGATTAGTTTCTACCTATATTCAAAACTTACATCCAGCTATTTTTCCTAAAAAAATTATTTTATTTTTTGTATCTTTACAAGAAACTAGAAATTTTTGTTCCTGAAACTCAACTTAACCTTAACCATAGAAATGATATTATTGATGTTATCATGAAATAGTACTATGTAACACTGATAAACAACAGCGGGGGGCAGCAGATCATAAAACAGTCATGTGGCTGCCTTTAGAAGGCCAAATTTTCTATTGTTCAAGTTTCTTAAAGGGAACCTATCAAAATAAATATCCAACTGTCAGTTTTCTCTCTCTCTCTCGCTCTCTCTCTCTCGCTCTCTCTCTCTCTCTCTCTCTCTCTCTCACATATATATATATATATATATATATATATATATATATATATATATATATATATATATATATATATATATATAAATAAACTTTTCCTATTTTTAATATGAAAATCTGTCCCAGCATAATATATCACAGAAAATAAGGAAAAGCAAGATAGGGTGACTTTAAATCTCTTTCAATAAGCAACTGCTCTACAGAAGAGCATCTTTGAATGAACATGTTGAACCTCGGAGCCGATGGGCCACAGCAGCAGAAGACCTGACTGGATGCCTCTTCTGTCAGCTAGGAACAGGAAACTGAAGCTACTATTCACACAGGCTCACCAAACGTGGACTATAGAAGACTGGAAAAACATTGCCTGGCCTGATGAGTCTCAAGTTCTGCTGCAGCACTCACATGGTCAGGTCTGGAATTTGGTGTAAAAAGTGTGGAAGCATGGATGGATTTTCTTGGCACATTTGGGCCCCTTAGTAGCAACATCCCACCCGAGTATTGATGCTGACCATGTCCATCCCATCATGAACACAGTGTGCTCATCTTCTGATTGCTGCTTTCAGCAGGATAATGCACCATATTACAAAGCTCAGATCATCTCAAACTGGTTTCTTGAACGTGACAGTGAGTTCCACTACTCACAAGGTTTCACTAGATATAGATTTTTAACAATACATGATTATAGTGGTTGATTTTTCTTATGCTTGCATTTTTGATCAAACTATTATTAGATAATTTTTTCAGAATATAGTTCTGATAATTGCATATTTATTAATCAATTTTTAATATTCTGTATCTTTTAAATATATATTTTTCTTAAGGTTTTTACCAAACAATATTCTTGGCCAGGTGCAGTAAGGTCTCTGATTGCCTGGAGAACACAATGCCCCTTGAAACTCCTTTATGAGACACCTTGATCAGACTTTGTCCACATATTTAAGAATAAGTATGGCTAAGGTCGAAGATTTGTTTGCCTATATAAGCAAACAACTGTTCTGATTTTAAAGGATTACATTAGAAGACTTGTGATGGCTGTGCAGCTTTTAGATTCTTTAATTAGCCTTTTCTGCATGCGGTCTGCATGTTGTCTCTGCATTCACACAGGGCTCCCCTGTGTTTCTTTTCAATCACACATCAGGTAGATTGTACTCTAGCTGTCCCACAGGTATGACTGTGAGAGTCTGTCTATCTGTGTTAGCACTGACTGACAACAGATTCAGGCTGTTTACCTGCTCTCTGCCTCATACATACTAAGAAAGGCTCTAGGGCACCATCACTATGAATGGAAACATGCAACAAGACAAACCGAATCAATTAAATGCCACATCAGGATTTGTTACTTGAACACATATGGCCACTCAGTAATCACTTTGTTGGAAAGCCTACTGGTGGAACAGGTGATGGAATTTGAATTTTGCCAAGGCATTAAAAACAGCAGAGTCACAAATGAGCTAGGGGTATTCATCCCACCATGCTACAGCCTGATTTCCCCTCAAATTTAACCAGAAGTCATCATCTGTCACAGAGCTGTGTGCCTGACTAATTTAATTTCATAAGCCGTTGAATGTCCTGAGAGGAACAGAGAAACAGGATGGAGATTGGATAATATAACACCAGATTCATTAGTATATGTAAGAAGAAGATATGAAGATATGATAGGATTACATGAGATTTCAATTGCAGTTTATCATCTCTGATCTATTGCAGTAATTAAAAAAAAACGTTTTTTAAATCTGTCTGAAAACCAGACTGGTTTTTGTAGATGTGAGATTTGATATGAATTCCACATAAAAATGCTATATAATACTTTATTACCTACAATACAAATAAATTTTCGTATAAGAAATTAAAAAAAATATACTTCCAGAAATAATATTCTATAAATCTTTTCTTTTTTAAAAAAAAAAAGTTAAGTTATTAGTTACAGTTAAAAATTGATGCTATATTTTTTTGAGTATACTGATGGTCATAGGTTTTCACACTGACTCGCTATACCTCTCACTTCATTTCACTACAGAATCAAAACAGGCTGGCATGAGACTTGCACCCCTCTTGAGAATCGTTTTGAACTCTTCACCCCACATATATATATATATATATATATATATATATATATATATATATATATATATATATATATATATATATATATATATTCCAAGTTACATCACTTCTGTGTAATGCAGTTTTACTGTTTTGAGCAGGAACTTATAAACTCTACCTTTGCAGTGGATAAGTTAAGTACGTAAGACTGTAGTGTGAAAAAATTAAATATATTTAGCATATTATAGCAAATCATGAACCAACAGCATGTACTTTAAAACAAATTTTTAGATTACATTACCATTTAACAAAAAGGGAAAGTTAATTAATTATTGAAACCAACTTTCTGAAAACTTGGTTAGTGGACATGGTCGCCATGGGGATCCACCATAATCTCATGGACCTCAGGATTCAGATGGAAGATCTTCTCCTTGTCAAAGTAGTACAAGGGAGCCAAGTAGAGCGGTGCTTCCAAACAGAAGTTTTGCAGCCTCAGCAGAAACATGAGCAGGATCCCAGAAGATCTTAGGGGCAAGAACCTGCAAGTCACAGTAGATCAGGCTCCCCGTCTGCACTAGCCACAGAGTGATCTTAATGTCTCCATTAATGCCAGTGGCACTGCACGCAGACTTTGGACAGTCAGTGCTAAAGAACAGCATGACTTTCTTGTCCTTGAAGAGCCCCTTGCTGTACCTCTTCTCCTGTGCAGACAATGTCCAGCCGCTATCCGTCTAGACCTTCATCATTGCAGGTACAGATGACTTCAATCAGTTTTATTCTGTAGAACCTTTTGTTCCATTTGTTGGACCATTGTCTGAACCAGCTCTCTTAGATAGATGGATCGATACTTAATAACTTCACCACATTTCCAAAATTGCATTTCTAATGAAAAACCAACAACTGGTGTAGCATACTATCTCAAAATAGCTATACTTCATGCATGCAGAGGTGTGACAGTAAACATGTTATGAATTCCTCTCAAGATTTTTTGTCCAAGCTTCAAGGAGATACTGACTGAAAACGCTTGCCATTATCTCTGTATTTGAGCAATTATTGCATCTGGCCTCTCTTCATCACAGCATGCTTTTCTCGTCTTTGAGTGCAGATGTTCTGTGCAACTGTAAGTGCTAGAGAAGAGATGAGAAGTACCACTCCAGGACTCCTCTGCTCAAGGGTAAAAAGAGAGAAAACAGTGCTTCAGTATAGCCTGAAAAAATTTACAAAAAACCCCATCATAATTAGATGTACCCAAGCCTTTCCTAATTGACCAGCCATTCATATCTTCGAGCTGTTCTATAGCTTATTGACTGTGAGTTTAACACCAGATTAGGGGATGAAAAACAACACATAAGCGCATTAATTAAATTACATTATTATGCTGCTCCTAACAAATGGCATCTTTCATTGCCTGATCAAATAAATTTTAATGAGGAGGAAGAGGAGGAGGAAGAGGACTGTACTCCTAGGAGGGAAAGGTTTATGTATAATAGCAGCGCATTTAGTGCAAGATGAACAGATGTGCCATCTCCGACTTTTCCTGTCGTACTCACATCCCCACATACACTCCTCCCACATGTCAGCCCATTAAATCTTACTTTTGGTAATGCATTATCATGAATGTTATGTCATCATTCTTATCCCTGTATCCCGCTGGTTGACCTTAATGAACCCAGCTGATACAGAGTCACAAATCTGCACTATCCTCCTCCCATGCTCTTCATAATCACTCCACAAACTGCACAACAATACAAATCTGTGTGTCAGTGCAGCACGTTGGCAGCCACACTCACACAGCTGCACATGTTCTGAAAGACCTGCGAACATCAGAGGGAGGTGGATGGGAAGAGCGGGAGTGGAGAACAGATGACCAAGGGAAAGGTGGAAATGTGTGTGTTTTTTTTTTGAGAGGCAAGCCTGTCAGATGAAGGTGACGCTACAGATCAGAGCACAGCACAGAGGAAGATGAACAGCAGGAGTGTTGGTGTGCTTGCTTCTTGTTTGGATTGTGGAGGCTGTTTGAAGTGAGTGCGCTCTGTCCATCAAGCCTAATTTGAGGAAAAGCACAAGTGGTTTTCAGAGGGTTTAGCTACAGGTAAAGCTGAGCGTGGTTCATATTGGGGCTGAGCTGAGGTGGAGCCCAACAGGCGACTTCTGATTTTTTTGCCGGGGAAATGGAGGAAATTTGCTCACTTTTTGGTCCCACTTCTTTGTCTACTCATAAAGTACAATCCACCTTTATTCACGGTCCTGCTGAAAAGTCTGCTGCGTTAACAGTAGCGACTCTCCTGGCGCGTAACATTTACCACATTGGTGGCACCGTGGCTGTACCACAGAAATGCAGGCTTACACAGATTGGTAAGTTGACATCTGTGCGTTTGTGTGTTTTAGGCATGTGTATGAGTCTAGCCACTAACGCAGACTGAAGCCAACAAATAAGAGTTGACAGCATTTTTTATCATGCTTCCCCTGTCTTTTATACTTAGATTGATATATGTTGTGAAAAACTGGTATCTTCATGTTTTGTTTCTGTACAGGTTTTCTAAATGTGTGCCAACATCTTGCATATTGAACACATCACATCCTAGTGCTATTCATAGCACAGGAGCAGAGCAGGAGCTCATGTTTATGCAATGGAACATCCCCAGAATAATGAAATTGCTCACTTTCAACTACCATAACTTTGAAACTGCAGAAGAGTCCTCATGAGGGAAGATTTGTCTGGTTTGTTTGTTGATTTTTGCATATTTTATCTCACATTATAGTGCTGTGTAAATGTCATTGTGTGTTGTGGACAGCCAATCAACCAAGACCGAATCACATCTTGAATAAACTTGAGTGCACAAAGCAAACCTGCAGGTAACAAAAGCTGTGTGGCAGAAGCCTCGATTCGGACAGTTTCATTCTTGTCTGAATGCGGTTTGTTTTTCAGTAACTGAACTGGTTCAGATAGTTTGAGTGTTGGTGCCTTATGCCACATGAATAGTGCATGAAGGATCAGGCAGATGCTGGTGAATATGAATTTATGTAGTTATGAATAAATTACAGTAACTCTTTGGACTGTTGTCCATTCTAGTCTTCAACCTTAGAACAAATCTTAACAGAGATCTCATACAGGGCTGTACAAAAAAAAAAGAAATATTAGCCTGAGTTAATTAGTCAGTCAAATGAGACCACAGCTAATAGGACTCGCATCAGTGTTGTGATTAAAAAAATGGCAGTTAAGATTGAAAATGATTAATGAAAGCTGTTGTAGCTGATAATCAAATACCAGGTGTTATGTGAAATGTGTTTGTGATCCCAGGCCTTATTATATGGATCTAAGTGAGAACAGGCTTTGTTCATCAGGTTATCACAGAGGCGTCTTCATCACCTACCCCATTAAAATATGTTTGAATTTCCTTGGCCTCTGTGGAAAGACAAAGCTTTGATCTGCTCTCTGCTGTGCGCCGACAGAGATGATGAGATTTTACACATGCACGCATGCACGCACATAAACTGTCACACACACAGCACAGCAGTAGATGCATGTGCAGCAGCAGAAGAAATGGAAGCCAAAAAGTTGTTCTTCATTTTTTCTACTCTCCGATAGCTAAAAAAGAAAGGAAACAAAAAAAAGACATTTTTCATACTTGGGTGGAGCTGCCTTGTATTGCTGTCTAAAATCCTTTTATGGAAGGTTGCAGGGAGAGCACCGGTAAAGCACAAAGACCACCATTACAGGATAACTTGCATAAAAATGTCAAGTGAGGTTTAAAAAGCAGTGAATTAATTTTTGCAAAGGTGTCTGTAAGAAAGAGACTAGAATTACAAATTTGAACTGAAACTGTAAAATATATATTCTCCTCTTCAGATGCTTTGAGCAAATAATACTTCAGGGGAAATTGGACAAGGTGTTCAGGGCACTGCTTATTTGATTCACCATCACTGGTCTTCAAAGAGCTCCTTAAATTAGTTCTTATCTATTATTGTGAGACGACTTCCCTCTCCTGGGCAGATATTAACCCACCTGCTCTCTTCCATTCTGTTTTTCAGTGTCCAGCCTAAATACACTCACCTCCAAAAGACTTGGAACAGTGAAGCCAATCCCTTTATTTTTGCTGTAGACTGAAAACATTTGGGTTTGACATTAAAAGATGAATATGAGACATAAGAGCAACATCTCAGCTTTTATTGCCAGGTATTTACATCTGGATCTGATACACAGTTCAGAATTGCACCCTTTGTCTGAACCCACTAATTTTTTCCTGTGAGCAAAAACTGACAGGTGTGTTTTGTTGCCCAGGTGCGTCCTGTTGCACTGCTTATTCAAACAATAAATAGCACAGAAATTCTGAGCTCTGGTTCAGATTTGGGTTTTGCCCGTGCAGACTGGGCATTTATAGTTAGAGGAGTAACCAACATGAAAGCCGAACAGAAACATTTTGTCTGTCAATTTAAAGAAAGATGCCACCAAACTGATTGGCAGGTCCTTTATTATGCGGCAAGATAATGATCCAAAACTGCAAAGGCGTTCATCAGGGGCAGGAAGTGATAGGTTTTAGACTGGCCTAGTCAATCTCCAGACTTAAACTCTAGAGCATTTTACCTGCTAATGAGGAGACTGAAGGGCATCCCCCCCCCAATAAAAAACAAAACAAGCAACAGCTGAAAGAGGCCGTGGTGAAAGCCTGGTAAAACATCACAAAAGAAGAATGCAAAAGTTTAGTGATGTCAGTGGGTCACAGGCTTGATGCAGTTATTGCAAGCAAAGGATTTGCAACTAAATGTTGTCTTATTCACTTTAATCTAGTTTAAGTTTATCTGTTCCAATACTTTTGCTCACAAGAAAAATGGGTGTGTTCAGACAGAAAGTGCCATCTGGAAATAAAAGCTGAGACGTTGATCTTTCGTCTCATATTGATTCTTTTTTTTTATGTCAAACCCAAATGTTTTATAAAATCTACATTAAAAATAAAGGATTGGCCTCACTGTTTCAATACTTTTGGAAGGGAGTGTAAGTTTGAGATTGGGCTCTTTGTGGTGCTTATCATGCTGATGGAAAACAGAGTGACAGGAGAATGCCCGCAGAAAGGTCAAGGAATAGCAGGGATGGATTGAAGAAAACAGAACAAACATGGAAAAATAAGCAGCAAGGAAGGAGGTGAACTTACTTTAGGTTGTGATTCTATGCAAACAGATGTTGAAATGATACCTGCACGTCAGTCCTCTATTTCTGGAAAGCTGTTTTTTGTTGGCTGTTGAGCAGGACGGATAAATAAAAAAGACTTCTGTATTCCCTTTGAGCATTTTCTTGTGAAATATATCTGACTGCCGCTCAGAAAAACACTTTTACATATTTATGCTCCAAGGGAATAGTGGGCATGTACTTTCTAGGGCTGGTGAAGAGCATTTATTCACTTTGGGCCTGATTTGTGATGTTACGTATCTAACTGCTGGTAGAGTGATGCTGCAAACTTGTCTAGTCTGAGTCATGGATTTTAAAAGACTGACACAGTGAGCTGAGAAAGACTGTGGATATGATTAGCATTACAGGAAACCCACATATGACAAAGTATTCCATTGAAATCCATTGTTAATGAAGCTGTGGATTTCATAAATGGCTATGTGAGATAAATAATGCAACATGGCCTATTTTCTTGTTTTTGATTAATTTTTTTCTCTGAATGTCTCTGTGTCTTCAGTGTCCTATTATTTTCTACAGCCCTGAAGGCTCCTTACAACACTATAAAGTACTTGCTCATCCATTATGAGCCGATTTAAGTTTGTGGTGTTCCCTGCAATGTGATAAATGATTCAAAATGGCTTAAGAGTAAGAAGTAATTTAAAGCTGGATATAAAAAAATACATTTAATATTTATATAGAACTCTTAGGGGATGTAATGAAGCCTTGTGCCTCATATCCTAATTCTTCTGAACTATCGTGTACTAAATATAACAAGAAGCTCTCAGAGAGCACAAACCTCTGCCAAGGCAGCTCACTCTCTGGGCAGCATTTACTAAGGGAATAATATTTAATTTTTAAATATACTCGTTTTGTTTTATTTGTTCTTTTTCAAACGGACTTTAAGAAGTTTGTAGTGCTGTTAAAAACAAGTGCAAAATGCAGGCTTTTGTTATTTGCCCTGTTTAAACCCATTATTACCTACTTGACATAATTTTGAATATAATTTTTTTTTTATCAGCAAGTGTAGCATTCATTTTATTGTTCAGTAAAATTTGTTTAAATGTTTGGTAACAAATATCAAATGAAAAAAGTTTTTGATCAAGTTTATTTTGTTTTCTAAAAGGTATTCAGGAACATTGTACAAGTATTCAAACTGTTATGTATTTAAAAGGTTATAACCTGTTACTATAATGTACATAACAGAGTCATAATAAAATAGTGTGATATTTTAAATCCCCATGTATTATTCCATATATGCCCATAAGCTGTCAATACAAACAGTGGCAATAAGAAACGTAGTCTTAAATAGTTCTATTCAGCTTTATTGTCACTTTGATCTTTAATCTATTGACCTTGAAGGAGCACTCAGAGGTCAAATGTGACATGATATTTTAAATGTTTATGCAGTTCTTTCAATATGTTGACACACTTGTAAGAATCCGAATTGCTACGTTTTAAGGCACACACACACATGCGCACACAGCACACACACACACACACACACACACACACACACACACACACACACACACACACACACGCACGCTACCAAAAACGTAACCTTTTTTAGTGGAGGTAACAATGGGGCAAAAATTATGCCACTTAGTTTTTTAAAATTTTTAACAGTTACAGTAGTAAATAAAATTAATACTTTATCACTGAAGAAGGCATGAGACTACAGTAAATATCCCAACAAATTTAGCATTTTTTTTAGTTTTCTTTTTTTTTTTTTTTGGAGATGTAGTCAATTTGATTTAGGCCTCAGTCACACAGGCCTGGAGACCAATTGGCAACCTCCTGGTAACCTTTGGCCACTAGAGAAAAATGACTCTGACCGGTTGTCAAGTGGTCACTCCTATTCACGAGGTGAAATCTGTTACAAAGAGCGTGCTGCACCAAAATCCTTCTTGTGATTTCTTTGGTTGCTAGCAGATTGCTGTGGTCACCCATAGATTGCCTGCAAGGTGCCAACTTGTCTGCAAACACTCGCCAACTACTCACTAAAGTGGTAGTGAAACTGTGAAGAGTGTGATTATGCAATCCAGAAGTGGTGAATGTTTGCCGTTAAAGTAAAAGTTTCACATTTTGAAATGTGTTTGTTGCAGAAGTAAATTTTAGTTTAAAAGCAAATGCTTTTTCATTTCTGGTGAGTGTTTGCAAACAAGTCGGCACCTTCCATGCAGTCTATTCGGTGACTACGGCAAACTGCTAGTGGCTAAATCTGCCCGTAACCTCCAGCAACCATTCGCCAACCAGCTGGGGAATACACATTCTTTAGAAGCAAACAGTGGTTGCCAGGAGGTCACCGGCTCTAGGTCTGTGTGACTGGGGCTTTACTTTGTATACCACATTAGATTTTAATGTTTTGTGCATGGGAAGTGTGGGGGAATGAACAACTAGAAATACTGGAAAAATTCTAACACAAATTTCTAAAGTACAACTTTAAAGTCAAACGAAGGGTTTGGAAGATATCCACTGTGTTAAAAATTGGCTATTATTTATGGTTAGAATTATTTATGGCTAAAACTAATTGTCTAAAAAAGCAGTTCTTGCAAAAATAACACTAAGTTCAAAAGTATGACATCAAGTGATGGTGTAAAAAGAAGCATCTGCTGTATGAGAACCAAAACTGCAGGCAGGCCATTTTCATTGTATTATACTTACATAAAAGCAATTATTATTTTGTCACTCCAATAAGATAACAGAAACTACTTTTGCAAACTTGGTGACTCTGGAATAATGCCCTTCCTTTATTTAACCGATATTTGTTATTCTGTTGCCACGCCATGTGCCAATGTTTTGCCAGTATGCTCTGTTTGTACTCCACACCATGTGATTATGGTCTGAGTCACATAATTTATTGAAATGAGACAAATTATAACTTCCTTCACAGCATGCTGCTCTTGTGGCTGCTGTGATAAGGTTTCAAAGATCAGCTAAATAATATTTATTTGCTTAACAACAAATGGAGGGCGCTGCATTAAATGAAATATTTCTCACAGGGATAGACTAACAGAAATATCCAGTTCTGCAGCTTCTGTCTGCTCTGTGGTGCTTTTTTTTTTTTTTTAGCATCATCTAGCACAGGATTTAAGTTTTATGGCTCATAATTTTACCATTTTGGTTCACTGTAATTACTCATATTAATCTTAAGAATAGATTTTTTTCAGCAAAGCATCTTTGATGGACTCAGTGTCCTATATGTTTATATTCAGTGGATAGGATTATAAAAAACAAAAAACAAATAGTTCCCTCATGAGTTGCTGAGGGGTTGGGTAAATACTGACCTGGTGGAGAGAAACATGAATTCAAATGAATGTTAATGCTTCTCTTTGTTTGCTGGAAGTATAAAGAGGCAGCATCTTGCTATCACAATTGGTTGTTCAACTTCATATTAAATATCTTTGAATTTGGCTTATAAACTGCTCAGGAAAAACATACCTTTTTTACACTGAATTTGTATTTAAAGCTGCTTCTTTTCCTGTATTTGACCATTTGTCATTTCAAATGTTCACATCACTAATCCTTTTATATAAATTCAAGCATATCATTTATAAATGGTGACCCTTGCAGTCCATTACTGTTGGCTAACACCTAATCCTACTCCAAATCTATTCGTATTTCTTCTGATTTACTTAAAAAAAACTACCATAAAGAGCAGTTAGCTTGTTATATATATATTTGCACAGTCTTCTTATCTTTGTTCTTCATTGTGTTATTAACATGACAGGCTGTGTGACTATTCTTGCATTTATGATGTGCCATGAGCCGTCAGAGGTGATACGCATCTTTTGGACTCATATGGTTTTAGTTGTGTTTCTGCGCGTCTCTGGAGTGAGCATCTGTGACTAGAAGAACTCATCTCATATCGAAGCAAAATTTGTGCCATTGCTAAGCCTGTCCTCAGGACAGAGAGACTGCAGATTGCACTCAGCGCTCTGCTGAGTGTGCGCCCTGTCAAGTATGCTTAAATGTGTGTTTTAGAGCCACAAGAGGTTTGACTTTTGCTGTCTTTGAAGATAATCGCCCATGTCATCAAAATATGCATTTTTATATTTTTGTGTGTAGTTGTATCTACTATTACAAATGTCCTACAGCTGTAATAGATTTTTAACTTTTAAATTTTGACATGAAGCCCTTAAACAGTTTGTTACGACCTGGCTCAAAAGCCGCAACACAAAGTGGAGACTGACACCAGAGTTTTAGGTGCAGATAATCAACAATTAGCAGAGGCAGCACCTCGAACAATCTCTCACGAAGAGAGTGGGGATTGCAGAGGGGTGTAACACAGTTACAGCTTCTATTTGTAAACCCTGAAGACTCATTAGGTTCCTTCAACACTGATTAAAAAAAAACTAAACAACTAATAATCATTTATGCATTTAGATGGAAGGAAATGCATTTTACTTACCTCTTAACCATGACTGTTTTTGAAATAGATGCTGTGTTAATTTTATTAAATAGCACCATTGTTTTGTTTCTAATACAGTAAAAATGTTTTGATATATTGAGATTTTTGTTGAGGGACTGCATGAATGGAAATGTGCACCAGCGCTCACCTTCCTGTAAATACTGGGTTCAGGAGAAGAATTTCGCTGAACCTTGAGGTGGGAGTAAATGTTTTGGGCTTAAGGGCAACGGCTGACAAATGTGTTAACATGCAAACTGTGATGTTTATTTTCCTTTTTTTGTCTGTTTTATTCACTGTCTTAAAGTGTCAAAGATCCACCTTGGTTTCCAAAATTAATGTTCAAAGTGGTATATGCTTAGGGTAACTACAAGTACTACGGATTTTTCCTTTCAATTGCAGCCTGTTGTTGGAAAGTAGAAGTTCATGAATTATACAGTTGTCCAAATACCTATAAATTCAGTCCCAATCACAAAGTATCTTCCTAATAACTAATTTACTAGTTTTCAGCAGCAGAGGGTTCTTGTAGGAAAATCTCTTAATGCCCTAATAATGATAAGAATATTGTAATGCAGAATAAGGCATCAATACATGCTGAATAATGACTACTTAACAGCCCTTATGCTCCAGCTATGCACCCTAAAAGCAGCTAGCTGATAGTACCTTAATATAAAGTGTTACACTTTGTAGTAATCACATCTCATCTTGAAGGTTTAGGAATGTAATTCCTCAGCTCTATCCTGTGGTATGGCTGCATGTTACACATCTAGCGGAAGAGGTTAACTCATCATCCTAAACCTGTTGAAACAGTTTATAGTTAAATGTCTACTTACTTGTCAGAAGGCAGTCTGTTTTTCAAAGTGGGAGAGCACAAACCTGAAAAGTGTAGGACTGAGCAGTTTTAGATACAAATATAATTTGGTTTCTGATGATTTTTTGCATCATTTACTAAGTAGCCCTATAATAAATGAAATTATTGTAAGTAATTCTTATGGGAAATGTGCAATCACTCCTGTAGTGCCCTCATTAACTGTCATCAATACAAGTGTGTTTTCTCTCAACTTTATTTGAAAAAGATGATCTCTGGTTGGAATGTTGTAAATTGTGCCTGCACAGGATAAAAACAAGAACAGGGAACAAACAAGGAGTGCGGGGATATTACTATTATTATTATTATCACTACTGTTCAGAAGCAGCAATTGATTTGTGTCTTTTTGAGATTGCTTTGGCCCTGAGGACTTGGCTCCAGCGTATGTGTTGGCAAACATCTGACTGGTTGAATTTTCCTCAGGAAAGTCACTTAGCTCATAGCGACTCCAGAAAGCAGGCAGTGAAGCTGGCAGTTCCAGTTTTTGTTACTATATTAGCCATGGTATATTTTAGATCGTCACATCAGTGTCATATTTGTTGTGGTGCAAAGATACAATTATAGAAATGATGTATAGAATGGCTCTCATCAGGTCTAATTGTTGTGAGTGAATAACTTTCCCAGAGAGTTTACTCTCCAACCATGTGTTTCTGTTCTATCACTGTCAAAACTTAACAATTAAACTAAAATGATAATTAGCAGTTAATAAATACAGTCTGGTCAAGAGAGGGAGGAGGCATTTAAAAATGTGTCAGCATTGTTTTAAGGCCAGATATCTGAAAACTTAACAGTGAGTTCATTAAGCATTTCATTCATCTTTCTACTTTACTTACTGTAAGTGTCAGATGTATGTATCTACATGATGCATGTTAACATAAAAATGATGCATCCCTACATGAAAATGTGAAATATCCACAGCCACGCATGCACACGTACACACAGAGGCGTGCACACGCTCCACTAATGAGGATGGAAATCTCCCCGTCTCTCTGCTGTCGTCCCTGTCTATATCTGTGCCACCAGCTGTCACACAAAGTAAAAAAGTTTGAAGCTTTGTCTTTTATCCTTTCTCAAAGCTGGACAGTGTTAGGCAGTCAAGCAATCAAACTCAAAGTCACTTCTCTGCCATCATTTCAGTCCCTCTGCTCTCCTCTTCAGAAACCCCCTCCCCCCTCGCCATACTTTATACTTTAATTTCAAGTGTCTTTAATTGAACCTTTGCCAGTAGCATAACTACCAGAAATTGAGTTTTCAGTACCTACTATAATACACACATACGTACTTTACTACCACAATGTAATGCAGGGGCAAAGACGGACCGTCGTCTGCCTGTGTTTAATGTGAAAATATTAAGCATAGATTTGCAATCGGCGTGCTTGTGTGTTTAGTATTAAAGCTGATGGGCAGAGACTTTTATAAATACCACAGTATTTTAATTTTACTTTTTAAAAAAGGTATGATGCAGCAGGTGCACAGATCAAACCTTGCTGCCCAGCACTGAAGTCACCTAACTCTATCCCCCATAAACCCTTCACCACAAAAACAACATCAACAAATCATAGTTTCAGTTCATACTGCTCACAGTGAGGTCTGTTAACAATCCAGAGTAGCAGCAACACAGATTCTGCTTTTGAGTTATTTTAGTTTTTTTTGAGGAAATATATTCAATACTGTGAGACCCGCAAGGAGAATTGCATTCAGTCCAATTGGATTGGGGAAGGGGGAGAAATCTCAGAGACAGACACCAGAAAGCACTGACAGACTGAAGCAAACATATCTGCATAGGTATGCAACAAATTCACCAGCTTTGAATGCAGCCCAATCTTTACTTCCACCTGCTTCATCATAATGTGAAGATTTTTTTTTTAGACATTTCTTTAGGCCCTCTGTGAAACTTAGAACAGAGACATACACATCAGATGAGTCTCTCTCTCTCTCTGAGATCTCTTTACTTCTTCCCTCTCTGAGCCGCTCTTAGGATCAGGTCAGAGGGGTAACAGAAAAGCAGCCCTGTGTGCTTACACAGAAGCACCTCTGTCCCACATCAGCTGCTGGCTGAGTAACCAACTGTGTGACTCTGTGACACTTTACCACACTTCTTCCTGAGAACATACAGTTAAAGCCAAACACCTGTTCCTCTTTTTTTATTTTGATATAGTGCTCTACTAACCTTTTTCATGTGTGTGTGTGTGTGTGTGAATTTATTTGCAGTGGAAAGATGCATGAGTGTTATGCAGTCGGGGACACAGATGGTAAAGCTGAAGGCAGGATCCAAAGCGTTGGTAAGGCTCTTCTACCTGGATGAACATCGTTCCTGCATTCGCTGGAAGCCCTCACGCAAGAGTGAGAAGGCTAAGAGTGAGTATGCACACACACAGACACAGACACACACACACACACAGACACACACACACACACCATTCTGCATGTACACAAAAACACATACATGAATTCTTTTTGCATATGGCTCTCTGTCCGGCTTTCTTTCAAATTATGCTATAATTTCTAAATGTCCTGATACATTTGATGGGGGAAAATGTTCTTTATTAGAACATTTTTTCATAGTTTCTCTAAGTTGAAGGAGCACATCAAGAAGTACCACTGAGCACACCTCCAACCTAAGTCACCATATAGATTAGCCTTTACTGACTAATCATCTGTGAGGTCCCGGCACAAAAACAACTAAAATACAGGACCTTAACAGACAGTTGTTTGTCTTCATTTCCATCATGATCTAAAGATTCATACTGAAGCTTAAATATTAGGGGTATTAATCCTCTGAAATATTAAAAGTCAGCTGTTTTTTAATGTAATTTTTACAGGCAACTACTGGCTACTGTCCTGCCACAAGGTGCTTTCTGGCCATAGTAGAGTATATGCATTTTCATTTGCAGCATAAGATATGTGATATTAAAAATCAGATAATTTCTCTCAGGTCGTTTCCCTTTAGTCGCTGAGAAGAATTCTTCTGCATTTTCTTCAGTTATGTTCTTACAAGACTGTGCTACCATAAACACTCTGTCCTATTGATTATTGCAATATTAAAAGATCACTGAATCTTACTATAATCTGCAAAATCTCTCTCTGTTTGTTTTCCCACAAATTCCTCCTACACAATCAGGCCCTGAGCAAGCAAAATTTGAACAACGGTATATCTTTGCCTTCGATCCATCTCAGATATTATGATGTCATCATGTTGCCTAGCAACCACCTACCAATGGGGTAAAATGACGCATTTGTAGTGTTTATATACCTATAACACTGTAGGAAAGTATTGTGTCATTTTTACTTCACAACAGTAATCTAATCTAATTTCTATCCACAAAACTTGAATTATGCATAATACTATATATTATAACATCATTATGTTGCCTAGCAACCTCCTACTAATGGCCTAAAATCACAGACCAAATAATACTGTAGCATGGACATGTAGCAGTATAATTAATATGAATTTGATTTAAAATCAGAAAATTGTTAAAACAAAAACCAAAAGCAAAAGTCTAGAATAATTTTATCAGTATCAAAGGTTGTCATCTGCACCTGTTTAAGTTGTTGGAAAGATAAAAAAGATAAAGGTAATGCAGAAAAGAAATCAGCTA
Source organism: Pterophyllum scalare (assembly GCA_024447675.2). Taxonomy (NCBI): domain Eukaryota; kingdom Metazoa; phylum Chordata; class Actinopteri; order Cichliformes; family Cichlidae; genus Pterophyllum; species Pterophyllum scalare. Next base: position 18,237 of record JAMQGT020012528.1, on the reverse strand, counting down.
TGGCCTGAAACAAGGTGCTTTTGTTCTTTAACACAAAAGAGATAATAAACCCCACTCTCTGCTCTTTGCATACCTAATTATTCGAACACACGGTTTTATATTGTACCGTTTCAAGAACTCAACAGTTAAAGCTGTAAAAAGCTATCAACACAAGATTATTTCTTCTTATATAACACAAATAATACTTTTATTTTCATAGCAGGTATAATGTTCCATAGTGCTTCACAGATTGTGGCTATTTCCTTTTTTGCAGCCGTAAACGTAATTTGTTTTTTTTTCCTGGAATGTCTGTTGAAGTTTAATAATCTGAGTTTACCACACTGCTCTGGCTCTGAGAGGATTATCATTATAGGTTTCACAGCCCCCTCAAAGCACCGCTGGCTCTTTTTTATTTTGCATCAACCCACTAAGGCATACATCTGTCTATAGACCTGTCCTTACATGTGTAGATGGCAGCGTGTGTGTATGAGTAGACTGTCAGCATTAGATAAGCCTCTTAGATCCTCTCCATTGACACGATTAAGAGAAACACACAACAGCTGCCTGATTATTTCTTTGAAAATGTGTGTGCACCGTCTTCCTTAGGCGGCCATATTGTTACTATCAGTCATACTGTAGCAGTATTTCAGAGATGAGATTATGTAACAGGAAGTGATGTGGTAAGAGAGTTTAGTGTGGATAATTCTGGAATGGATCATAACAAAATGTATTTTAAGATGAGTAGAAAGACAGGCAACTGAATAAAAAACTCACCTATCCTTTAATTAGTCATTTAAACATCCTGCTAAAAATGCTTTGTGCATTGATGGAAGTTAATTAATATTAATAAATTGTTTGATAGACATAAGGGTAAAAGCAGCAGCTCGAAGAAATGCATAGAGTGGATTGTAAATACAGAAAAGGTCATACTTGACTGCAGGCAGTCTCTGTTTCCTCACAAAGACACAGATTCATAGATAACCGGGTTTATACTCCAATCTCATTAGGCTGTGATATTCTGAAGCCTATAGGAGCTGGTTATATTCTTTCTCTGCCTTTATGTATCACATAAAAGCAGAGCGTGAAGGAACCTGCATCTTTTTAATCATAGTTATTTTTCAAAAAGGTAAAGGATAATACCACAGTGTTAGTCCATATTTTTTTTTCATTTGTCAGCAAATAATAAACTTTAATATTCCTGTTCTGTCTCTCTCAGCACCCAGACCAATTCAACCTTGCCACAGAAAGAATCTTTAAAAACTATTCACGCCCTTGTCTTTCTATTTTCTCCTTATTTCCCCCTCTTTCCCTTTCCTTCTCACCCCCCCTTTTTTAAACCTGTTATGTCTGGCAGTTTTCGCAATCTGAATGCACTGTTGTGCCAAACATATTTGCTTTTACAAGACGAGCTCTATAAATTCTCTATAGGCTGCTCTTGTTAGTGTTTGTTTTTTTATTTTATTTATTTGTTCATTTCTATTACTGTCCACACAATATGAGTGCAGGTCTGACAGGCAGGAAGAAAAGAGAGCAAGAAAAAGGAAAAAAAAAAGATAGTGGGGAGAAAACAGAAGAAATAATGGGACAGAGCAGAGGTAGATACACACATTAAAAAAAAGTATTGTCCTGTTAAAAGGTTGTTCTTCCTTCCCACAGTTGCCAAGTGTTTGCTCAAGTTTGATTGTTGGGGTTTTCTCTTTAATATTTTAGTATCTTTAAGTTGCAATATAAAGTGACTTGAGGCGACGGGCACTATAATGCACTATGATTTTCTAAATCAGTTGGGTGCTCTTGTTTTGTTGCTATATGTTACCAAATCAGAAGTTTATAGTACACTTTAATTTAGAGCAAATGGATGTGTGTGAGATTAACGTCTGTGCACATATTTGTCATGATGATAGAACAAGCCAGCCAGTGGAACTGTGCCACTTTTGGATATGTTTTTCCTATAACAATATTATACTAAAACTTGAATATTTACCATTATAATACATTTGTTATACAGTTGTTGCTTTTTCAAAAGTTTAATATTAGCAGCCTTGTAATATGTAATTCAGTATTAACTAGAGCGAGAAATTGTGCAATTTTAATTAATTATTTTCTTCCTTCCTATTTCTCCTTCTCATCTTTTCACTCTGTCAGTCACCATCGATTCACTGTATAAGGTGACAGAAGGTGGTCAATCAGACATCTTCCATCGGCATGCGGATGGTGGCTTCGACCCAGCCTGTTGCTTCACAGTCTATCATGGAAACCACATGGAGTCCCTTGACCTAGTAACATCAAATTCAGAAGAAGCCAGAACTTGGATAACTGGCCTCCGCTACCTGATGGCCGGAATCAGTGATGAGGACTCGTTGGCCAAGCGGCAGCGCACACATGACCAATATCCTTTAAATGAATAGCTAGATACAGATCACTGCTGTCAGGTGTCTTGACTTCAACATCAATTTTCTAGGAAGAAAAACAGTTTTGTATTCATACACTGTGTTGCCAAAGGTATTCACTCACCCATCCAAATCACTGAATTCAGGTGTTCCAATCATTTCCATGGCTACAGGTGTATAAAATCAAGCACCTAGGCATGCAGACTGCTTCTACAAACATTTGTGAAAGAATGGGTCGCTCTCAGGAGCTCAGTGAATTCCAGCGTGGTAGTTCCAGTGAAAGGAACTCTTTATGCTCCAGTGTACCAAGACATTTTGGACAATTTCATGCTCCCAACTTTGTGGGCACAGTTTGGGGATGGCCCCTGCGTGTTCCAACATGACTGCGCACCAGTGCACAAAGCAGGTCCATAAAGACATGAACGAGTGAGTTTGGTTTGGAAGAACTTGACTGGCCTGCGCAGAATCCTGACCTCAACCGGAGAGCACACCTTTGGGATGAATTAGAGCAGACACTGTGAGTCAGACCTTCTTATCCAACATCAGTGTCTGACCTCACAAATGTGCTTCTGGAAGAATGTTTAAAAATTCCCATAAACACACCTTGTGGAATGACCTTTTGGAAGCTGTTATAGCTGCAAAGGGTGGACTGACATCATATTAAACCCTATGGCTTAAGAACGGGGTGTCACTCATGTTCATATGCATGTGAAGGCAGATGAGCAAATACTTTTGGCAATATAGTGCATATATTTTTTTTTAGTTCTGAAGGAAGCATTTAAACTTTCAAAATAAAATTCTTCACCACAATGTGAATTTAAGTTGTTTTCCTTAAGGAAATAATGTACTCACTCAAGCAGACTCTCAAAAGATAATTTATAATACTAAAGCTCCCAATCAGGATATTTTTACTTAATATGTTTTCATCTACCTATGTCTGTGTTTCCCATTAAACAAGTGGAAATGCTGGAAATTATCCTGAAAGGTTTTATGGATAGAAATACACATAAAACCCACCTCTTTTTCCTTAATGTGTGTGCGCCTTACATGGATGAAGCAGACGTTTGAAGAAGCCGATAAGAATGGTGATGGTTTCCTAAACATTGAGGAGATCTACCAACTTCTTCATAAGCTAAATGTCAATTTGCCACGCAGGAAAGTCAAGCAAATGTTTCAGGTCAGAAAACAAAGTCATTCCAAATATTCGCCCTTTACATTCCACAGTGTTGAGTAACAGTCTGGGATGCTAATTGAAAAAATACTGCTAAACTAAACAAAAAACATACAGTCAAACAGACATTCACAGTTTCACATCTTTTATATTCAGTATTTTGCTCAAAGTAAATTTATATACATTTTACAGAACTTCTAATTGCAAAAGGTTTTCCATTTTAACATATAATAGAAGCTCAGCTGTTTTAATTATTATGCCTGTATGTAATTCAAATAAATATGTTAGAACTATTATGTAGTTCTTTAATCCTTATGCATAAGAGAGGGACTTTTATAGGAAAGAATATTATGATGTAAGAAGAGAAGTAGTAACAGAGAGGAATGTTATTCCATAAATCAATCTCATTTTACATCATGGGTCACATACAGTCCAGGTTCATCTTCCTGGGTTGGGCCAGTAAAACTATTGCCTAACAGCCCATAAAAAACAAACTCCAAATTGTTCCCACTACTTTCAGAGTAAAGCGGTACATGCATGAAGTACATATTCAACCCCTGCGATGCCCGAAGAAAAGTTAGCGTGATGTCAACACACCTCTTGATTTGAGTTTTTCTAGATAGAAAATGAGCTGCAGTAAATCAAGGAAACCTGTCAATGCTGCTCATTGGGTTTGCAGAATCAGAAATGAAAAAATAAAGGCCTTTATCCTGTAGATAAAAAAACAAAAAAACAAAACAAACAGAAATTATCTGTGATTTTTTAAAACTGCTATTGTTAATACCAGAAATAAAACCTTTGTGTTATTAAATTGAAGACTAACAATACAAAAACACTTTTCTTTCTTTTAGTGGTTTAGCCATATGACAGGTTATACCTTTGTCAGTAAGAAGACTGTAAATCTGATGAAAATACAATTAAAGGTTTAAAATTTTTGACATCCTCCTTTAAAATGTTCACAAATGGCACTGAACGAATGTAGTCCCTCCCTAACAAATTTATCCAGCACCAAGGACATCAGAAACAATTACAACAATTTGACACTTTGTTACTGTGAAGACCCAAACTAGGACATTTTTCATAAAACTCTTAAATCATTCTTGCATCCCATCATCACGTCAAACAAATAAAACTCAACTTAACTGCCTAATTATGGCTATGTAGGTGTCCTGGAGCAATAGGCAACTAGAACCACAACTGTCAAGTTGCTCAACTGTGAACAGTTCATAAAAGCATCTGTGTTTCACCATTTTAACGACACAAATAAAAACTGTAATAAACTAAACGAAAAACTGTGGGTAGACCCATTTCTCAAATGTAGAGGCTGAAAATGGTTTGAGTGCCTTTCAGCTTCTAAATGGCTCTTTACGAGGACACATTGTACAGTAAATCCCTGTTTCAGCTAAGAATTAGCTCATTTTTTAAAATAGAATTTGCTGATATGAAAAAATCCGAACAGTGTTACTTCCTTAAGCCTCCTGTTCTCCAGCCCTTCAACAGTTCACAGTTGATACAGTGAATTTCAGTGTTTCATCCCCTCATAATGGACTAAGCTTAAAGAGTTCCATCTTTGAGTTTAGATTAGAAAAAAAAATTACTACATCTTTTTCCAGTAACGCACTAGGAGACCGGATCATTTGAACAGCTTTTGGTGCCTAAAATATCCAGAAGCTGTTTGTTTTCTGTCCATGTATTCCAGGTTAATCACACTGATTTATCCTTTTCGTTGTGTGTAGATTCTGTCTGTGATCGAGTCTCCAGTGTTCACACTGAACTCATTATAAGAGTGCGATGGAGGCATTAGCTGATATTATTAGATTTGGTATCAAATGGGCCCCCGTGAGATCCAGGTAATATGAGATGCTGGATCCCACCAAGCCGATGGAGCGAGGTGGCAGGATAGAATAAGGAACGAGCCCAGCTGTGTATGTTTTCTGGAAACATCTAGTGGGATATGAGTAAAGGGGGAAAAAAGTGTATGTGGCGGTAATGTGTTTGTGTAATGTGTCTGGTGGTGTGAACCTGTGCTGTATGAGTGTGAAAAAGGAAGCTACTTCTCAAAGGATGGGATGGTATGTGGCTACAGTGTGCACATCTGCACAATTTTAGAGTATATGCATTGTTTTGGATCTTGGCAGGGCTCATAATAGCTTTTTACTTACAGGACCTGCAATATAGAAGCAGCAACTTCATGCATTTAGTCAAATATCAGGTAACAGATACGTTTACAGGTGGAAAAAACTCATGGCACTTTTCATACTGCAGAAAAAAAAGTCACATTGAAGTACAGCTTCACTGGGAGAAACATTAGCATTAAATTTATAAGCCTAACAAAGCGTGCATTTGTAGTTTTGGTCTAAAAATCCAAATATAAAAACTTCAATGACATATCACTCCCTCATCATCACAGGAAGCAGACACAGATGATCACCAGGGCACCCTCACGTATGAGGAGTTCTCTGTCTTCTACAAGATGATGTCTCTTAGACGGGACCTGTACCTGCTGATGTTGGCTTACAGTGATCGGAAGGACCACCTGACAGTGGAAGAACTGGCCAACTTCCTGCGCAGTGAGCAAAAGGTGTGCCAATCAAATTCTCATCTAAAGCTGTTAAAACCCAGCTCAATTTTATGATTAGAAGTCCAAAGCACAGCCTCAAATATCAGCTCTTTAAATTGTAATTCAGCCTCAGAAAAGAGATTCATTATATTCCTATTTGCTCTGTCCTTGTTACTCCAGTGTTTAACTCCCTTTGTCTAAGCTGTCTGCCCAGAGGAATCTGCTCCACTAAGCCAATGTATTGCACCTAAAATTGGGTTGTGTCATGGGAGCGTTTAACTTGTTTTATATGACTTTTCTTTGCTCTTTTTCTTTCTTCTCAAGGTTTTCTGTTATTTTTTACACATTTTTTCCCCTTCTCTTAGATTTAAATGGTGTAATTTTTCATCATGTTCTATTCTCAGTTCCCACCCTGAGATACTCCGGTTAATATGGTTCTATAATTGAGCTGCTCAGTTTCATATAAAAATAGGAAATCGTATTGACTTCCTCGACCTTCTAGACTTAAATGAAACCAGTTATTAACTGCATTTCAAAAGGTGCAAATATGGGTCTTTTCATATTTTTTTTCCCCATTTTCTTTCTGTATAGATGAGCAGTGTGACTCCAGAGTACATTGCAGAAATCATTGACAAGTTTGAGGTGTCTGAAGAAAATAAACAAAAATGTGTTATGGGGATCGAAGGTAACTTTCATTTTTTTATCTTCCCTTTCAAAATTTGCTATTTGCATTTGCACCCAGTCAGTCTTTCTCTATTTCCTTCCTTGTGTTTCTCATGGCATGTCATCGCTTTGCAAGACCATTACTTATTTTGCGATCATTTTTCTTCCTCTTATTATGCCAGCTATTGACAGAGTTGATGCCATTTTGATGTTCTGCAAGTGACGACATGTAAAGCTGAACTCATTATGTGTCTTATGGCTGACACCTTGATGGTCATAACGGTCACAGTGGTCACAGTGTTGTAAAAAATATTACCCTTGATGAATGGCCTTTCTAAACCCAGCAAATTCAAGCCAAGTCATCATTGTCTACACAAAAGATATTTGACATTCATAGCACCATTTTTTTTTTACTGACTATGAATTCCACTTAATACTATGAAATATAAAAGGATGGCCATGAATGGTTCTGGTTTTATCTTTCAGTGTCATTTTAAGTAACATCCTATGTACTCAAAGGGTGATCTTAAAGGAGGAGAGGGTGTGAGGATGGATGAGGGTTGCCAAAGTGTGAAAATTGGCAAATCAGAATGTGGGCAGTGAGAAAGAGAAGAGTGAGTGCAGCCAGAGCAGATGAGGGAGTAGGGGACAGGAGGTATCACTAATCTTGTCTCCTGAGGCATCAAGTCCAGCATTGTGTGTATGTCTGGCCAACCAGATCAGTATTCCTCATGCCCCTATTGTGGTCCTGAATTATGTGTTTTCAAATAGAAGTGACAGTATGCAGATTTAAATGAATATTTTTGTATAGCATGAAGAATACCATGTACTGCACAGTTTTCAGTCTCTTCACATCTGTTTTTCTAACATGGCTCACATTGTCAAAACTTTTAATTTCAACCTTTGTCTTATTTTAATTCCCCTCCTCGGTCTGATTTCCCATATTAACTCTCTGCTCCTCTTCCCTCCTTATTTCTCTTGCTCTTGGTATTCCTGTCTCATTTTTTTGCATTCTCACTGGATGAAAGGAAACTTTCTTTCTTCATGCTGTGTCACCCCCCAAAAGTTAACCATGTTAAATATATCTAACAGTGTCGTCTGAAAACTCACAACTCTGGTTTGATACCACAGCACTGTGGTTTTAGAGTTATTTGTCATCCATTTGTGGTTTCCTGTAGACCAACTTGGTAATGCATAGATGTAGGAAGAAGTTGTATATGAAATGAGCCAGTGGATTGTTGTTGGGGAAAAAATATAACTAAACACCAAGTACTGTTGAGCCAGAGGGAATACCATTAGGGTTATGCCATTTAATTTCATTCACACAGCAAAGTGACCCTTCTAAATGAAGGAAAATTTTGATTTTATATAATACAAAAGCTGTAAAACATGATTGAAACTATGCTAAAACCTGTATCATATGCATCTGTTTTCTTTCCCAGTATTTTTGTTTTTCTGTAATTAAAATTCATATTTTCCTTCAGGTTTCACAAATTTCATGCGCTGTCCCACATGTGACATTTTCAACCCTTTGCACCACGAGGTAAATCAAGACATGGACCAACCTCTCTGTAACTACTTCATTGCCTCTTCTCATAACACCTACCTGACCGGGGACCAGCTCCTCTCCCACTCCAAGACTGACATGTATGCCTGGGTGTTGCAGTCTGGTTGCCGCTGTGTAGAAGGTAAATATACATCTCTATTTAAATTTGTGACCTGACCCATTGCATGGAAGACAATTGAGGATGTAGGAAAAAGTAGGAAAAAGGACAGTCCAGGGTGTACCCTGCCTCACGCCCTATGGGACCTGGGATAGGCTCCAATACCCCTGTGACCCTGAATTGGATATAGGGAGGAAAATGTATGTATGTATGTATGTATGTATAATAGAGCACTTCCATTACACTACTTCACTTTCAGGGTCTTATTGTGCCTGTTGCCTAATGTTTCATGTTGTAGAACAGTACCCTCATTAATGCAACTAGTAACACCTGCGCCTTTCTTACTGTAACTAATCAATATGTCAGCAGTGAAAATGTACTGCTGTAATTAGATAGCTTTTTTGGTGGCTCATAATCATAAAAAATTATGAGGTATTAGGTATTAAATTGTGTCACTGTTTTTGGTGACAATCAATGGATTGCTTTACTTTAACATAAAATGTAACCTACAACCTCCAATACCTCAACTGGTAATAACCTTTACAACATGCTTTTTTCTGAGGAGAGAACTGTATAAAAACATTTTCTATATTTATGAATAATTTCTCTCTCTTCTTCCACAGTGGACTGTTGGGATGGTCCCGACGGAGAGCCGATGGTCCAGCATGGCTACACGCTGACCTCTAAGATACCATTCAAGTCTGTCATAGAGACCATCAATAAATATGCCTTCATAAATAACCAGTGAGTCAAAGCTTCAGTGCTTATGTGTGCATATTTATGTGTTTTTGTAAGAGAGAGATCGAGAGAGATTGAATGTTTTTGAGTGTTTAATGGAAACTAGACAGTTCCATTATCCCATTATCCCATTATTGTAGTGGGAGAAAACAGCTTTGAATACCAAATGGAAATGCTGTTTGGCTTATTTATCCTTCTGTTTACTCACTAACATGATTAAAACATATTTTCTCTTTTCTCACTCTGTTATAATGAAATATTGATGAATATGTTGAAATTTTCCCTCGAAATGTTTAGCAATAAAGTTGCAGAAAGTAGACAACAAGGTTTGTGTTTTTCAGATATTACTGTGATTCCTGGCACTAAATAGCACCTATTACCCAACCATCTGCTTAGCACCACTTCCTCTAGCTCCCCCAAGGAGCCATGGTTTGTCTCTGTTGGGTCCAACATTGCCCAAACAAAGTGCTGAATGATGCAGCTTCCTGCTGCCACATTGGCTCAATTTGACATCCAGTATTGCAGCTTCTTGTGATGGCAGCGACTGTGTTATAAAACCATTTATCTTTTTCTAATAAAGACCATATTGGAGTATACTCAATTTCTGTAAGTAAACAAGAAGTGGGACTACATTTGGCAGCTTGTTGAACTATTTACTAAAGTTAATTCAAGGCTGTATGCCTGTTCTTTAACTTATTTTCAACTTAACTTCTTTCTGTTCTGAGATGTTGTTGCAGGTAATGTATGGCTGTTATTAGTTTAAAGGGAACTTTTTGAACTTGTATTTATGTGAGCTGTATATTTGCCACATAAAATATGAAACTGCAATTAATAGTTGCTAATTTTAACTTAGCATGAAGCTTCCAGAGTCACATATTCCTCCAATTTTTATTCTTTGTTTTTTCTGCGATAAAAAGCTTTACAGGGACATGAAGATTTTTTTCTCTATTCAGACAAAGCCATGCTACCTATTTCCACAGTCTTTATGTTAAGCTACTGTTATCAGCCTGTAGCTTCATATTTAGCTCACAACATAAGTAGAAAGGAAAAGAGGATGTGTCCCATTCAGAGTTTCCCTTTAGGGTCTCCCAAGGCAAATTGATCCCGGGTGAGGGGCTAGACAAAGAGTGATTCAGACAACCCTTATGAAAAAAAGACCAATTGAAGCATATACTGTGCCTGGGATAGGGTTACCAGAGCCCCACCCTGGAGCCAAGCCGGGAGGGAGCTTGAGGGAGATTGCCTTGTGGCCAGTTCTTAGCCCATTGAGCCTGGCAGGGCAAAGCCCAAAGAGAAACTTGGGCCATCCCTCTTGTGGGCCCACCACCCACAGGAGGTGTTGTAGGGGTCAGGTGTAGTGTGTATCAGGCAGCGGCCAAGGGCGGACCAATCCCTGGCTATCGAGACTGGCTTTTGGGACGTGGAATGTCACCTCTGAGCCTGAGCTAGTGCGTGAGGTTTAGAGATAACAGCTAGATATAATCAGAATCACCTCAATGAATGGCCTGGGCTTTGAAAACAGTCTCTTGGAGTGAGACCCGGAAGGACGTGATTGGCCTAAACCCGGGTGGTGTTCTGTTATTGGACTTCTATGCAAACCACAATTTGCCCATAATGAACACCATGTTCAATCATAAGGATGTCCATAAGTGCACATGGCAACAGGACATCCTAGGTCGCAGGTCAATGATTGATTGATCGTATCATCATATTTATGTTCTGGACAATCAGGTGAAGAGAGAAGCTGAGCTGTCAACTGATCACCACCTGGTAGTCAGTTGAGTCAGGTGGCGGGGGAGGATACTGGACAGACCTGGTGCACCTAAATGTAGAGTGAAGGTGCTCTGGGAATGCATGGCAGAGGCCCCAGTCTGCAAGATCTTCAACTCTCACTTCTGGCAGAACAACAACAGCATTCAAAGGGAGGCGGAGGTCTAAATGGACCATGTTCCACACTTCAGCAGCACAGAGCTGCAGCTGCAAGGTGATTTGCACCTGTCATGGTGGTAATCCCCAAATCAAATGGTGGACACCTGCTGTGAAGGAAGCCATCAAGCAGAAGAAGGAGTCCTATCAGGCTTGGATAGTCTGTGGGACTTCTGAGGCAGATGATAGATAAAAGCAGACCAAGTGGAATATGGCTCGAGTGGTGGCCAAAGCAAAACCTCAGGTGGGAGGATTGGGAAAAAGACTTTCAAACTGCCTCAAAGTGATTCTGGCAAACTTTCAGGTGACTCAGGAGGTGAAAGTGGTGCTCTACTCACATGGTGTATAGTGCGGGTGGGGCACTGCTGAGTTCAACTGAGGATATAGTAGGCGGTAGAATGAATACTTCAAAGACCTCCTTAATCCCACTGGACACACCATCTGTATTGGAAGCAGAGTCTGAGGACAAGGTGGATGACTCATCTATCTCTGGGGTGAGTTTCTGAAGGCTCTGGATGTTGTAGGACAGTCTTGGTTGACATATCTCTACAGTGTCACATCGAGATCTGGGGCGGCACCACCGGATTGGCAGACTGGGGTGATGGTTCCGATCTTCAAAAAGGGAGAATGGAGGGTGTGCTCCAACTATCAGGTGATAACACTCCTCAGCCTCCCCAGAAAGTTTACACCAGGAGTATGGGGTGTCTGGTCTATTGTTATGAGCCATTTAATCCTTGTACAATTGCAACAAGATCTTGGTTTGTATTGCTGGCAATAAGTCAAAGTAGTTTTGTTGGGTGTTGGACTCTGTCAGTGCTGCTCTTTGTCAAAGATTCTGTTCATAATTTTTATGGACAGAATTTCTCAGCAGAGCCAAGTGGCAGAAGGCTTCCACCCTCAGAATCTCATCTCTGCTTTTTGCAGATGATGTGGTTGTGTTGGCTTCCAGCTCTCATTGGAGCACTTCAAAGCCTAGTGTGAAGCGGCAGGTATGAGATTTAGCACCTGTAAGTGTAAGGCCATAGTCTGTAGCTGGAAAAGAGTAGAGTGCTTATTCTGGATCAGGGACAAATTGCTGCCCCAAGTGGAGGAGTTTAAGTGTCTCAGGGTCTTGTTTACGAGTGACGAGAGAGGAAAGTGGGAGATTGACAGACAGATTGGGGCTGTGGCTGCAGTGATGCAGATGCTGCACCCTTCCATCATGGTGAAGAGAGAGCTGAGCATAAAATTGAAGCTGTCGATTTACTAATCTATATCCCTACCCACATTTGTGGTCACAAGCTTTGGGTAGTGACCAAAAGAACAAGATCACAGATACAAGCAGTGGAAATGAGCTTCCTCCAGAGGGTGGCTGGCCTCTCCCTTAGAGATAGGGTGAAGAGTGCAGCCATTCAAGAGGGGGTCAGATTAGAACCGCTAATCCTCCACATCAAAAGGAGCCAGTTGAGGTGGTTTGGGCATCTGACTAGGATGCCACTTGGATGAGGTATTCTGGGCATGTCCTAGTGGGAGGAGGCCACAGGGCAGACACAGGAGATGCTGGAAAGTTTATATCTTTCGGCTGGCCTGGGAATGCCTTGCTGTTCCCCCAGTAACCTGGAGCAGGTGGCCGGGGAGGGAGAGGTCTGAGCTTCTCTGCCTGGGCTGCTGTTCCTGCGACCTGGCCTTGGATAAGCAGAAGACAATGGATGGATGGATGGATGGATGGATGGATGGATGGATGGTCAAAATGTATGTCGAGACATATTCCACTATGTAGTCCTACTACAGGGGTTGGACAATGAAACTGAAACACGTCATTTTAGTGTGGGAGGTTTCATGGCTACATTGGAACAGCCTGGTGGCCAATCTTCATTAATTGCACATTGCACCAGTAAGAGCAGAGTGTGAAGGTTCAATTAGCAGGGTAAGAGCACAGTTTTGCTCAAAATATTGCAATGCACACAACATTATGGGTGACATACCAGAGTTCAAAAGAGGACAAATTTTTAGTGCATGTCTTGCTGGCGCATATGTGACCAAGACAGCAAGTCTTTGTGATGTATCAAGAACCACGGTATCCAGGGTAATGTCAGCATACCACCAAGAAGGACAAACCACATCCAACAGGATTAACTGTGGATGCAAGAGGAAGCTGTCTGAGAGGGATGTTCGGGTGCTAACCCGGATTGTATCCAAAAAACATAAAACCACGGCTGCCCAAATCAAGGCAGAATTAAATGTGCACCTCAACTCTCCTGTTTCCACCAAAACTGTCTGTCGGGAGCTCCACAGGGTCAATATACACGGCTGGGCTGCTATAGCCAAACCTTTGGTCACTGATGCCAATGCCAAACGTCGGTTTCAATGGTGCAAGGAGCGCAAATCTTGGGCTATGGACAATGTGAAACATGTATTGTTCTCCGATGAGTCCACCTTTACTGTTTTCCCCACATCCGGGAGAGTTACGGTGTGGAGAAGCCCCAAAGAAGCGTACCACCCAGACTGTTGCATGCCCAGAGTGAAGCATGGGGGTGGATCAGTGATGGTTTGGGCTGCCATATCATGGCATTCCCTTGGCCCAATACTTGTGCTAGATGGGCGCGTCACTGCCAAGGACTACCGAACCATTCTGGAGGACCATGTGCATCCAATGGTTCAAACATTGTATCCTGAAGGCGGTGCCGTGTATCAGGATGACAGTGCACCAATACACACAGCAAGACTGGTGAAAGATTGGTTTGATGAACGTGAAAGTAAAGTTCAACATCTCCCATGGCCTGCACAGTCACCAGATCTAAATATTATTGAGCCACTTTGGGGTGTTTTGGAGGAGCGAGTCAGGAAACGTTTTCCTCCACCAGCATCACGTCGTGACCTGGCCACTATCCTGCAAGAAGAATGGCTTAAAATCCCTCTGACCACTGTGCAGGACTTGTATATGTCATTCCCAAGATGAGCTGATGCTGTATTGGCCGCAAAAGGAGGCCCTACACCATACTAATAAATTATTGTGGTCTAAAACCAGGTGTTTCAGTTTCATTGTCCAACCCCTGTATGTTACCTAGTTGGATCAAATATCTGTAATATTTTGCAACACTTTAATTATGACAGCCATTTTTTGAAAAAAAATTATTTGTTTTTCATCCTTTTCATTTTATACATTTGCTTGCTATTATTTTGTATATACAGTTAAGCCTATAATGTGTTGGGCAAATACACAATTTTTGTAGTTTGTCGCTATACACTAGTACAGTGGATTTTAAATCAAATAGTCAACATGTGATTGAAGTGCAGATTTTTAGCTTTTATTCAACAGGCTTATTTTTTAATTAATTTATTTGCATTAACTGTTTATGAATTACCGTTTTTATAAGGGTTGAGACTGGCTTGGCCATTAAAGAATATACACATTTTTGCTTTGAGAAATTCTTTGTTTGCTTTTGAGTGTGCTTTGGATCATTATCCATTTGCACTGTTAAACACAGTCCTATCAATTTTACAGTATTTGGCTGAATCTGTGCAAAGTATATAGCCCTGCACACTTCAGAATACATGTACTTGCTTTATGACAGAGAGTTAGGAGGCAGATGTATCATCAACTTGGTTAGATGTTTGTGTAGATGTTTTTTGTGTAGATGTTTTTTGCTATCCCTAGATAGATTTCTTTTTCTGGTTTTCAGCCTAATGATGGCCTCCCTCACTTGAACTGACATCTCTTTGGGGCTTATCTTCAAAACTCCAGTGAGAAAGTATAAAATAAAAATTAAGCACTTTAAATAAAATGAAAAATCATTCTTCATTTATCATGAAACAGCAACCTCACCTGTTGAGGCCCATGTGTTTTATTGCTTTGTTTCTTCTCTCCTGTTTCCATTTTCGGCTTCTATATTCAGTAAATTTTTTATTATTAGTGCCACCTGTTAATGTGATTAATGGCCCAGAGGCTACAATGAAAGGGAGTGAATCTTTGCTCTCCTGCATCACACACACACACACACACACACACACACACACACACACACACACACACACACACACACACACACACACACACACACATAGATTTTTGAAATGAAATGACTCTCTCTCTGTTGTCTCTTTTTTGTCTTTAGCTCTTTGGTAGAGGACTAGTGTTTTTATATATATGTGTGTGTGTGTGTATGTGTGTGGGTGCCAGTGTGTGCATTTGCATGAACAACACAAATGTTGGACATTGTATATGTCCAAAACACATACACAATGTGTGTGTGTGTGTTGTTCATGCAAGTGTGTGTTTTGAGGATCAGAGGTGGGAGTGAAAGCGAGGCTGTGTCCCCTGAGGGAGGGCTGTCAGTCTGACAAACCTGACATTTGAGCTGTGCTGCTGTGTGGCCACAAGTCATTTCACCTTTTCTAAATGAAAACACACACACACACACAGACACAGACACACACACACACACACACACACACACACATACTTGTTTTCATCTGAACAGGGGACCACTTTTTTAAACATCACATGTGGGGACCACCCTTTCTGAAGCTTCTACAGACTTATAAAAAATCTGGTACAATACTTAGGCTTGTGTTAGCCCATACACCCCTTCAAAAAACTGAAAATCAAAAGTAAAGTAAAAAACCTGTCTAGACCATGCATTACGGGGACTCATTAATTTTCTAATAAACATGATAGACGAGGACCAGATTTACATATCATTTGCATAAATCACACACATGACCTTACCTAGTGGGGACCTTTCTTCCATTTTTTGAGATACTCAGTTAGCCATATTAAAGTTTAACAAAATCATCAATAACTTAACTCTAACATATGAAAAAAGATTCTAGGAAAACAAAACATTGCAGAACACCTTTTATTGAACTACAAATAGAAAGATGTCCAATAACCATAAAAGAAACAAGCTTATTATTTCAAAAATCCAAAGCAGAGTTTTCCAAGGTATTGAACAAACCGGTCAATCTGCACTTCAGGTGCTTCAATTCTGTTTTAAATAAACATTTTTAAAAAATGGTGGTTCCTCTAAATGAGCATTGAAGTAGTTTATTTTTTATAGTTTCTTTCAAGTTTATCCATATATTGAATACTATCTGGAACCTGCACTAAAACTTAAAAGCTGACTTTAAACCTTCAGGTATGTTGCTGGCATTTTTCTAAACTTGTTTCAAAGAAAATATAATTTATGATTTCTAAATTAACTTCAAAACCTCAATACAATAGAAACTGTAAAAAAAATTTTAATTGAAACTTAAATATAAAAAGTATAACTAAATATGCAAAGCATTCCTAAAGATGCTTGAAAAAAAGGCCTTACCTCTAAATTAACGGCGTTGCAGTTTATTTTTGTTTGTTGTTATGCGGTTGTGAACAAAGAATTTGACATTCTTCCATGTTCTGTTTTTCAACGCAACTGGTTCAGCCTTTAAACACTTTTCACACTCATACTTTCCTGGTACAGTGAAAGATTTGATGAAAGTATTCAGGTGTCTTTCCACAGCCTGAACTTCTTCTGGGGTCCAAGCAGTTCTCTTCACTGGTGCTTTACCTTAAAAATGATCAGATAAGCAAATTAAAAATCCAAAGAACCCATTTATTTTAACACTAAACACATTCATGCTTATTTTTTCTATTGTATTGAAATATACTATGGCACTAAAAATTTATTCAAAAATAAAGATAATACATGGACTTTACATGTTCTCCTTGTGCATGTGTGGGTTTTCCTCTGGGTACTCTGGCTTCCACCCACAGTCCAAAAATATGACTGTTAAGCTAATGGATCTCTCTAAATTGCACTTATGTGTGTAGTGTGTGCGTGCATGGTTGGTTATCCTGTCTGTCTCTGTGCTGCCCTGTGATGTACTAGTGATTTATCAGGGTGTAAGCCACCTCTTTCCTGGAGACTGCTGGAAATAGAATCTAGCCACCTGTGGCCCTGTACGGGCTGATTTTTAATAGTAAAAACAATTTATATTTAAACAACAAGCAGACAAAACTCAAAATTACCTTTGGAGGAAGATCTTACGGTGCTGACTTCCAATGGCATCTCCTCCTGATCATCATCTGATGAGGATGAGGGTGGCGATTTACGTTTCCTGGATGGTGGAGGTGGTGTAATTTTGTTCCTATCTTGAGGAAGGGTTTGCACCTCTGATGGTTCTATGAAAATTAGAGGAACATGTTTTTAATGGCAACATTACCAGTGAATGCAACATTCAGATCTTGTGTTATGCTTAAGGGGGGAAAAAAAACAAACTAAAGACTTGTTTAAGGAAAACTCAATTTTAAAAATATATTTTAATTCTTAGAGTTAGCACATTCTATAAGAACCTTCATCTTTCCAAAATCATTCTGGCTATGAAGAACTGTATGTTCAAACCAGGTTATACATAAAGTGAAAGAAAATTAACCATAACAAAAAGTTACTATAAAGTAACTTATATTGTATAGTAACTTTTCAAAACTCTTACCAATAGTAGAAGAGTTTTCCTCCTCCACAGCATTGTTGTTGTCATCTTCGTTGTTGTCATCTTCGTTGTTGTCATCTTCGCCATCAAAGTTGAGAATATTTTCTGTTTAGATCAGAAGAATGAACAGTAATTTGACCAGAGGATTGAGGCAGGAAGGGTTAACACTTGTCTCCATCACTGATTCGCTTTTGTGGTCTGCCAACATTGATAGATGTGTAGATCATCAGAGTTCTGGCAATCAGTATATTCTGAATTAAAAGTAAGAACTCAAATTGTCCAAAGTAAATGTATTTCTTTCATATCTTATAGCAATGTAAAATAAAGCTTCACATATTTGTGTGTGCACATTGATTGTAGTTAGGATTCTGAATGTAAAAAAAGTTACACATGGTTATCATGAAGCCTCAATCTGGTCTGCAATCATGTTAGGGGAGGATGAGGCGTTTGATGTGATTGAATTTGATGTTGCTGTGATGGCTAGTTCAGAATTTTTAGAGACTACAACTCTGGTTGGATTTTGTTGGACTACAGTTTCTTGAAATATTTTGTTACTTTTTTTGGTATTTGTGTGCATTACTGCTCATACAGTAAATATATTGATGGGGTGAGGTTTTGTTGTGGCAGTTTTTAACTGATTTCTGGGCAGGAAAATATCAATTGCAGATGATACACAAAACTCAGGATGATACAAAAAAC